>CAUYRT010040672.1:0-218528 GCA_963574885.1 Lepilemur ruficaudatus | reverse complement strand
CTACCCGCCCCTGGCCTTCAACCCCACCCCCTCCCTCTCTAGGCCCCGCCCATAGGCCCCACCCCTTGCTCTGCCCTGTAGACCCCAGCACAAGCTCCACCCTCGGCTCCCTAGGCCCCACCCTCTCAGCCCAGCAGTCTCCTCCTGCCCTAGGGACACTTCCCTCCCGTTCCCTGTCAGCCCCCCTAGGGTAAGAAACAAGAGAAGGGGCACAGCCCAGGAAACCCGCGCAAACAGTCGTGGGACATCAGAAACCCTGAGTCCCTGAGCTCCTAGGCTCAGGCCTCACATCATCAACAGGGGAAAGTGCCACCTGCCTTGCAGGATGTAACATTAATACTCCGAGGGGGATGAAGAAGCTGGGAAAGCAGTAACGTGCCCCGCGCTTTTGTGACTCGGTCAGGGGATGTTTCAACGCCTCCATCAAGGGAGCGTCGCGTCTCCTTCTCACGGTTCGCTGCAGGGCATCTGTGACTCCTCTGGGGGCATCGTACTTGCTTTTTGTCCCCAAACTCCCCAAAGGAGGGCTTTTCAGCCCCCGAGAGTCAGCCCTTGCCGTCCACAGTCCACGCCATGCTGAACTCACTTCCTTCTGCTTCACTGAAAAACGGTTTTTTTCCTAATAAAACGCTAGCATGTGACTGACTACTTTCCCTGGTGGGAGAAAAGTGCTTTGCTTTAGTATTAACCATAAGTTTTTGTAAGAGTTTATACAAGGGAATAGCCTCAGTTCAACATTGCAAGTTACTACTGAGTCCCCAGAAATGTTCTAGAACCTATTGAGGATAAACAAGAGGAATAGGAGCCACTCTTTGCCTGTGGCCTCTTTTTGGGAAGGAAAACATACAAACTGTGCCCCTCCTCTGCTCCAACCTCTGCTCAAATGTCACCTCTTTAGGAAGGTGCCCCTGGCTCCCCAATCCCCTGGGTCCCTGCTGTCCACACAGCTCATCCCAATGCACGGACCCCTCCCTCTCCCCTCCTCACAAAGCCACGGAAGCAGTAGCCCCTTTTCGTGTATGCTATAGCCCTATGCTATCCCCCTCATGCCTCCAGGAGTGCCTGGCAGAGGCAATGTCTCGATGTCTCTTAATGACTCAATGAATGACTAAATCGCCTGATGGAATGGCGCAGTGCCACACTCCTCAGCCCTTGCCAATATGCCTACTGCAGCTGATGCCTAGAGCCTGCACTTGCCCAGCAGGGCCACACACAGAAGAGAGCAGCCAACTGGGCTGCCCAAGGAGGGTCACAGAAGGGAGCAGCCAACTGGGCTGCCCAAGGAGGGTCACTGTTCACCATGGGGAGCAGGTGGGCATCCTGGGTGTTGCTCAGAGGCAATGGGGCAGGTGAAAGGCAACGGGTGGAGGGCCCCTAGGTCATGCTCCCGGAGCTGAGTCATGCCAAGGTTATAACAAAGGGCCATGGAATTGTTGAGCTGATACTGCCCTGACTCCTTACAAATTAGTCACACAAGTTCCAGAACCACAGTGACTCCACTGCAGGTGAGACCCCACAAGTGCCACCCTGTGTTCTTGTAAACCATGTCCTTGTGAAATGAAAGGAGGGCAGGGCCTCCCGTGGTTCATTTGCAAACCCTTCAGTGTCCCCTGGTTAAGTTAGATATTACCCACTCATGCAAAATATTCCTCTCCATCAGAAATGGTTACTTTGAATGCCTTCGTGTGGAAGCACTGACATTTGGGGATTAAAATCCGACCCACAAAAGCACTTGTCCCCACTGGGAAGCCCATCCACCAAATGTGAGTGAAGCCACAGTGAGGTCGTGCTGGAGGCCGAATGCTGGCACCACCACCACGCCCCCCAAGCCCTCTGAGCTGTGATTTTCTCGTCTCAGAAATGGAAATGGCTTTGAGTGGTTTTGAGCCTCAGCTGGGATAACATTTGCACAGTGTGTAGGAGGCACTAGATTTAGATGGAATCCTGGTCATTCTCAAATGACCCCTTGGCCGAGGGCCCAGTGATATTTTTCATCTGTGCCAAGGACTGTGTGTCCATGATGGGCCATTGGGAGGTTACAGGAAGGAAGTCCAGGAAGAATGGGCTGAAGAGCACGCGGAATGGGTCTGCCATCTCTGTGTGTGTCTTTATTTTTTTAAGAAAGAAATATCTGCTGCAAACATGGCCTAAGAAACCTCTGTACCCTCTGGGTGGTGGCCATCCAGGTGCGCACTGTCATATTGCTCTCTGGACTTCCAGGTAGATTTAGAGTGAGGAGCTGAGGAAGTGGAGACAGCGAGTGTCAGGCCCTGGGGGAAATTTTGCCCTGACGGGGAGCCGAGAACTGGCGGGAGCCGGAGGGACACACAGAGTAATGGTAGGAGCTTTAACAATGTGACCTTAGAGAATGTGTTGACACACAGATAGGGATGACTTGAAAAGGAAGAGTGCAGGAGGGTGCAGGGAACATCCTTCTCCAGGATGGGGCATTGGGGGCAGGCTGCAAAGACAGACTATAACTGCAGTCTGGGAAGACGCAGGGGAGGGAAGTGGCTTCCGAACATAAGAGCTGGTTTACTGCTAGGCGAGTCTCTATTTACTCAATGCCTTGTTTCTTGGGCCAAAATTAACAGCAAATCCCACAATGAAATGACTGATGTTTGGACCAGTTTAGCCAGAAGAAACTGCTTGTTTCGTGTGTATATTTAGAGCAGACGACCCAAACTCTCATCCCGCAGCTGCTTGTGGCCCACACATGGGCTTGATTTGACCTTTGCATGGAAAGTACAGTTAGCTGCCATTGTAAATCAAGAGGGAGATTATGACTTCTGTCTCCTATGGAAAGCCCTCAGGGAGTGGGAATGCTGGCTGTTGTCCCTGCACAGCTGCAGGTAGCTGTGGGTCCTCATGTCCACACTGACAGCCTTCTGGGACCTGCCCTTGCCTGGCTCCTGGGAACACGTGTGGGTACCTGCGGGCCCCACCTGGGACAACACCTACGTGCCTGAAACTCTCCATCCCAGAGAATCAAACAAGCTCCCAGCCAAAGCTCTGGCGCGAACCACCCATGTGTGTGTGCACAAAAGATTAAAACCCACAATCATTCCTTCCTGCTCCACCCTCCCACTCACTCACCCCCACTGCCACAGGAGGTCCTGGCCTGGGTCCAGTAGGCCACTCCTGGGTGGTTTAGCTGAGAGTCCTTGCTCTGTCCCCTCAGGGACACTCTCAGCTCAGAGGCTGCCCCATACTGCAAAGAGTGCAGGTAGGAGGGCCAGGCTGAGGGCCAACTCGGACTCACCTCTCACCTGCCCGAGCCTTGTCTGTGAGATGAGGGTGATAATGCCCCTCACGTCCATACCCTGAGCTGGTGTAAGAACCAAGTGACAAGTGCTTGGAAGAGCTTTGAAACCTGATTTCCTGTGCTGCATCGTCACAGTCCCAGGAAGGTGACAGGACTGGCCTGCAGGAGACGCTGGAGGTATCACAGCTGACCCCTCCTGTGGGCCAGGTTTCCCTCTCCCCCAGGTCTCCAGTTCTTTTCTCTCCCAGGGGTCCTCCCCTGGGGACATCGAGGGACAATCCTCCAGACTGGAGTTCAGGAAACAGAGCTAGATCTTTAAACTAAAGGAAGTGACATTTTTCTTGCTGTTATCTTTTTTCAAAGTTGAGATACAATTAACATACCCTAAAATTCACCTTTTAAAGTGGGCAGTTCAGCTTTTAGTATATTTCCAAGATTGTGTAACCGTCACCACTGTGTCTCTATGGATGTGCCTATTCTAGACATTTCATATAAATGGAGTCAGACAACACGTGGCCTTTGGTGTCTGGCTTCTTTCATCCAAGTTTATCCATGCTTTAGCCTCAGTAATGTTCCGTTACATGGATCCACCAACCGATGGATGTTTGGGTTGTTTCCACTTTTTTAGCTATAGTGAACAATCCTATTATGAAGACATTTTTATTTTTTAAGGGAATATTGAATAAGGCTAGGAAAGAAGGAAGGAAATTCATTAACTTGTTAATTTTGTGGTTGTGGTGGGGGATGCAGAATTTTTCTTTAATTTCTTCATGATCCATGTTGTGTTTTTAATTTTCTAAATAGAAAGATAGTTATTTAATAAGAAAAACTTATTGTAGAGGAGAGGAAAAGGAGAATGTACCCAGGGCCACCTGGCTGATACCAGGAGCCTCTGAGTCCAGGGTCTGTCCTGGCTCCTGGAGTCCAGTGTCACAGTCACACCCGTGGTGTTTCTGCAGTGTCACTGACATTTACGTTTTCCAATAATACTGCTGGTTGCCATTCCCTCAGCTTAGATTTACCCATATTTAAGCTGCATCACAAATAATGGAATCATAGGGTATGTCTTTCACGTTAACTAGCAGTTTTAATTAAGAGCAACAAAAAGATCACCAAAAGAAAGCAAACCTATGAGAATTCAAACAGTAGATTCTGTCCAACAGTTTTACTGTTAGAGTGAGCACATGCCCATTTGTTTCTGGCATTATCACTGCAGTTGTCATTTTGTGATTTACAGTCCAATCATGCAAGATAACGCCTGAATTCAAGGTGGTGCTGGCCAGATAGCAGGAGCCCTTGTCACACCTCCTGCCAGGCTGCCCTCACTGCAGGTCATGGGGTGCTGACTCTTGGGTAGAAATCAGGTTAGTTAGTTCTGACCTAGGGCCAACAGTCAAATAGGAGAAACAAAACAGAACAAAAACACAAAAAAGGATGGCCACAGTCCAGACACTTCATTATATAGTCTGGCCACACGGATAGAAGCTGGGTTTATGCTTCCAAATCTTTGATATTTGCTCCTCATTTTTTACTACTGACAAAAAAGATCCTGCTCCCCCAGGTCCCACAGACACAGAGAAAGATTCCAGGCCCAAAGTGACAGGCTTGCGATATCCTGGAATAGAGTACTTCCTTCTGACCATTCACAGGAGAACAGACAAAATGGGCTGTGTACAGGAATATCTAAGTCCCCACCCTCCGAGAGCTACCTTTACACTGGTCACAGACAAGGAACACGGGTGGTTCATACTCCAGCTGAAGGCACCCGCTGAGCCTGAAGGAAAGAGGTGGACGGCGGACTGTCACAGAACACTTGGGAGGCCATGGGGACAACTCAGTCCAGGCTGCTGGTTGGAGGATGGGAGGAAGGGAGGCGAGGTTGGCTTCCAGCCTCAGCTCCGGCAGAGCCAGAGAGATCCTGCAAGTCATGCGCCTCCTTGGGTGTCAGACTTCTTTGTGCCCCATTTGCAGGATCACATAAAGGTAAGCCATCAGGCACTTGTGAACACATTCTGCACTTTACATATGTATGTGGCCCCTCTTCTGTGGCACAGGATGGGACCCTGGCGTGGCCCCTGCTTTTGGGGATCACATTGTTGGAGGTGGAGGTGACCAGGGACATGCCTTACTCCAGAACCTGCATCACCCTTCAGGGGTCTTCTTTTTCCAATGCCAGAGACCTAAGCCAGGTCAGGGTTGCCACCTCTCCCAGCATGGGCCCCAGATGGTGAATGGAACTGGCATTCCTTCCTGTCTCCTCTCCGTGGACCCTGCTCCTAGGTTGGAACTGGTCCAGAAATGTGCTTCTAGAAAGGAGTCCATAAATTCTATGCCAGCATTCCTTAAGGTGTGGTTCAGGGAAAATTGTTAAAAATGCAGATATCTGACAACCTATGGAATGGGAAGACTATTTGCAAATCATATATCTGATAAGGGATTAATATTCAGAATATATAAAGAACTCCTGTAACCCAGCAACAACAGAAAAACCAAACAACTTGATGAAAAAATAGGCAAAGGACTTGAATAGATATTTCTCCAAAGAAGATATGCAAATGGCCAACAAATACATGAAAAGATGCTCAAGGTCACGAATCTTAATTAGGGAAATGCAAATCAGGACCACAGTGAGATACATCCATTATGATGGATACCTTGAAAACAACAGGAAATAACAAATGCTGGCAAGGATGTGGAAAAGTTGGAAAACTCATACATTGCTGGGAACGTGAAATAGTACAACCACTGTGGAAATTGGTTTGGCAGTTCCTCAAAACTTAATATAGAATCACCATATGATCCAGCAATTCCACTGAGTATATACCCAAAAGAATTGGAAGCAGGTCTCAGGAGGTATTTGTACACCTGTGTTCAAAGCAGCATGATTCACAACAGCCAAGGGGTAGAAGCCACCCGAGTGTCCATCCACAAGTGAGTGGATCAATACAATGTGGTCTGCACATGCAGTAAAATATTATTCTGCCTTAAAAAGGAAGGAGATTCCAACACATTACAACATGGGCAAACCTTGAAGACATTATGCTAAGTGAAATAAGCCAGTCACAAAAGGACGAGTACGGTATTATTCCACTTATGCGAGGTACCCAGAGTAGTCAAACTCATAGGGATGGGGAATAGAGTGGTGGCTGCCAGGGCCTCAGGGGAGCGGGAGGGAGGAATTGTTTAATGGGTACAGAGTTTCAGTTTTGCAAGATAGAGTTCTGGAGATGGGTCATACCACAGTATAAAAATACTTAACACAACTGTATGCTTAAAAATGGTTAAGATGGTAAATTTTGTTATTTTGCCAAAATTGAATTTTTTAAAAAAACTCCTGCTGTTCCGAGAAAACATTTCTAAAATATTGAAAATGTTACTCTCTAGGCTCCACTGCAGACCCTGACTCAGAATCAGGGCCTAAGAACGAGCATTTTCACAAGCCTCCTTGTGATACGGAGGCCCAGTTTGAGATCCATGGCACAGGCCTCACTCAGCTTCCTGCCATCCGGCCGGGCCTTCCATCCGGACCTCTCGAGGAGCTGTGAGTTCACAGTGTTGTGAGATGAGTCAGAGGAAAGCCTGTGGTGGCAGTGCCGGCACCTGGACACCAGGGCAGCAGGTCAGCGTCTGCTGACCGGAAGCCTGATCGCAGAAGTGCCTGGAGGCTGCTGAGCCGGCTGATACAGTTGGGCTCCCTGTGCTATCCGGGGGTGATGGGCTGGCCAGAGTTAGGGTGAGGCAAGGGGAGCATTCATCTCTCAGTGCCAAAAAGTTCAGTAATCAGGATAAGTAACAATGCTATGTTTAAAAAAATTAATATCAAAAATCTATGATGAACTCAATTCAACATTTTAAAGACAGGCTCTTGTTCGTCTGACAGCCTTGCGTTCTCGTGCAACAGGAGCAGTCGTTCCCAATCAGCTCACATTCCTGGGTCATGCGGCCAGTGTGTCCCCCCGGGTGGGTTTCTGAGGGTTGACGGTGGCGTGCCAACACGTTGGGCAATGTGGGGCTTTATATGTAGTCATGTTTTATGATTGTGGAGCTCTAATTAACTTTTCCTGCTCAGTTAAAAATATGGGAGGATATTTTGGTAAGTGTATGTAGGGTGCACATTGTTCCTTCTCCCGCAGAATCCTATAGGGTTTGGCATGACGCCTATGACAGGTTGTTGGTGACCATGGCCGACTGACCCTCCTGCTGGCCCAGACGGCTGCTGGAGAACAGTGTGGAGGCCCATGTGGGACAGCACATTCCAGGGCAGTGGTGGATGGGGCTGGAATAGGCCTGAGAGTCACCCTGGGCTCCGTAACACGAGGAGGCATGGGGGCCACTGGCCTGGGAGGTGCGTGAGGGATGCCAAGGTCCCAGGCCCAGCTGGGGATGAGTCACCGCAGGCTAAGGAAGCTTCAGCTCCAGGCCCCGCACTTGCACGGACCTCTCCAAGGCCTGGCACCTGATCTGGACTTGTAATCTATCATTTTCCTTAAAATGGAGGCCCCAAAAAACCACTGGATGCACCCCTGCCTGCCCCTGTGAGTGAGGCGACACCTGTGCTGTGTGGCCCACAGGGGGCTGATGTGACTCAGGGCAGAGGACCCTGGGCTGGCCGGGAGCACCGCGTGTGGACGGGGGTTGAAGTGGGCATGGTGTGCATGTGTGTTTTTTTATCTTTGCTTGAAACTAAAAACAAACAAACCAAAAAAAAAAAAAAAAACCCTAAAACTAACATGTGCTCAATGGAACAAGTTAGAGAAACACAGAAATATCTAAATCAAAGGCGATTCTCTCTCCTTTCCCCTGCAAGCCCTGCCTCAGCTGGGCAACAGTGACCCCCAGGAACAGTTCGGTGTCTGCCTGTCAGATATTTCCTCGTATCCACACACACTCCTGTGAAGAATGTCTTAAAAACGGAACTTCAGCAATATTTGTGGGTGTCCCTCACCCTTTAGCCAGCGGCAGGGACTCCCCAGCATGGCTGTGCCAAGTCCTGCCTGAAAGTTTAACTATTGAAGTCATTTCTTTGGGTTAAAGCTTTGAAGGTGGCCCTTAAAGTAAAAATACGGCAAATAGTATGGAAGAAAGAGAAGGACTTTGGATCTGGATGTGCCTGAGTATGTCCCAGAGTCACCATTTCTTATCTTTATGACTTTGGCTAAGCTATTTAATTTTCTGGTCCTCCATTAGCTTGTCTGTGACATGGGATAAGGATGCTCATTTTCCATAGTTTTCATAAGGATTAAATATGATTGAGCGTGTGAAACCTTGAGCC
Organism: Lepilemur ruficaudatus; assembly: GCA_963574885.1. NCBI lineage: Eukaryota > Metazoa > Chordata > Mammalia > Primates > Lepilemuridae > Lepilemur > Lepilemur ruficaudatus. Next base: position 209,991 of record CAUYRT010040672.1, on the reverse strand, counting down.
CAATGTCTGGCAGAGATTGGCATTCAGTTAACAGCTTTTAAATTTCTTAAGCATTAACTGATAAAAGTGTAACGAGGGTAAGATTTTAGCTTCTGCCTCAATGTCTGGGGTCTGTTGGGTAGACTCTGATCATATGGTTTCCAATTCCCTGGTTCATGGTCAAGGAAGTAAGCAGGTGGGATGGCAGAGAGTCAAGCCCAGGCCTGGCCCACTGTCCCCAAGAATGGGGACACCTCAATGGAGACGCTTCCCTCCAGAACTCACAGTTCGGTCATCAGCCCTAACAATGCCAGGTGTAAATCTTTTTGTGTTTTTCCAAGCCTTGTGTAAGTATTTGCCCACTCTGTCCTGTGCAGACAACGCCATCATCCATGTGAAGGGGGGTCCTGAGCTGCAGGGGACGGTACGCAGGTGTTAAGTCAGTAAGCGCCTCTCGGACTTCAGCAGCACTTGTTTAGCAGACTGGCCAGTTTACAGTAGTCAGTCACGGAGGGATGAGCAGGATGGGGCAGATCGGAGGATGTGGAGAAGCGGCAATGATGGGCCCTCCCAAAGGGGGCCAGTCTTGGCAGCATGGGGAGAGCCACTGGCAGGCAGGCCAGGTGGGAGTGGCCAGGCAGGGAAGGGTGGGCTGGAGCAGGAGGGTGCGGCCAGACATCTCAAAGGGAGTTCACACATGCTGTGTTCCTCTGGGGCTGTCCTGACCCATATGGTCTGCAGTGACCCGTGCGTGACTCATGGTCAGTGTCTGGGCTGCTCGTGTATTTATAGATAAATGTTCCCACACTTAACTCAGCTTTTAAAACTTGGGAAGGTTATGTAAAAAAAGGAGGGGGGGAGTATTTTTAAAAGTTCAGTGGGGACCGTGTAGCCCGGGCTGCTTGTGTGTTGTGAAGGGAGCCCAGCATGCGTGTGGTTCGCACTGTTAGCTTATAAAGCTTCCTTACGTGGTGAGCTCCGCTGCACCAGGTGTGCCGAGTGGGCTCAGCCCTCTGCAGCTCCCAGGTGGGCCCAGGCCACCAGCAAGGTGAGCACAGTGTGCTGGGAGCAGGCAGAGGGAGGAGAAAGCTTTTTTCTCTGGAAGACAGGGTAGACCCTCAAGGGGTGAGGTGGGCAGGGAGGGAACATCTGGCTTAGCCCTGAGTGATGAGGACAAATGGCCGGGCAGGAGCAACGGGGAAAAGGTGCTCTTGGAAGTGGGAATGGCAGAAACAAGGCAGAGTGTGGGATACCATTTCTCTGCTGTGGTAGCCACCATGACTGTCCCGCAGAATTGACATACGGTGTGGGGGAGGGGGCTGGTGGTCTGCAGAAACCACGAGCTCCCCTGGCTATACAAATGAGGAAACTGGGGCTGCGGAGGGGTTACGGCTTTGGTCACGGCTCCAGGAAGTGAGCAGCACAAGAGAGGAGACAGAGCACTGTGGTGGGGCCACCAGCCCCATCAGTCCCATGGCCAGGCAGCTGGGCCTGACCCCATCCACAGTCCTGTCCCTCATTACACAGTTGTCAACTTTAGCAGCTTCAAAAGGTTTTCTCTAAAACAGGCATTTGCTTTTTGAGTTCCACCCTTTAAGGACAGAAAACCATTTGTCATTGCCTCAGAAAATGGAGCAGGCACGTTCTCCACAGACCAGCAGTTTCTCATTGAGGTTTACCCCAACTATACCCGGGCATATTTATTTGTACCAGAAGATTGCACGAGCATGTGCTCAGCAGCACCATTCACAAGGCCCCAATAGAGAGCGACCTGAATGCCCAGCGGCAATAGGGTCTGTAAATACAGTGCTGTATAGTCACACAGGGAACACCATACAGCCATGGGGACACACAAACCACAGCTGCCATAGGGATGACTCAAAACACAACACAAAGCAAAGATATGTACAGTGTGATTCCATTTATAATAACATCAAAAATAATAAAAATATCTGGAAATAAATTTAACCAAGGAAGGGAAAGACTCGCATACAAAGGTGCCCACACAGACCATTCAGTGGGAGAAAGGACAGTCTTTTCAATAAAATGATGCTGGGAAAACTGGATACCCACCTGCAAAAGAATTGATTTGGACCCCTACCCCACACCATCTATAAAAATTAACTCAAGATGGATCAGACTGAAATGTAAGAGCTAAAACAATAAACCTCTTAGAAGAAAATATTGGGGTAAATCTTCATGACCTCGGATTTGTCAATGGATTCATAGATATGATAACAAAAGCATGAATAACAAAAGAAAAAATAGATAAATTGAACTTGACTGCAAAAAAAATGTCCATCAAAGAATACCATAAAGAAGATGAAAAAACAACATATAGAATAGGAGAAAATATTTGCAAAGCAAATATTGGACAAGGATTTGGTACCCAGAATATATAAAGAACTCTTCCAACTCAACAACAAAAGGAAATTCAATTAAAAAATGGGCAAAGGATTTAAATACACAATTCTCCAAGGAAGATATACAAATGGCCAACAAGCACAGCACATGAAAAGATGCTCAACATCATTAGTCATTAGGAAAATGCAAACCAAAACCACAATGAGGTACCATTTCACCCCTACTAGAATGATTATTAAAAAAAAAAAAACCTCAAAAAGTAAAAAACAAAAACTAGCAACAAGTGTTTGCAAGGCTGTGGAGAAACTGGAACCCTAATACATTGCTGGTAGAAACGTAAATGGCATAGCCACTTTGGAAAACCATTTGGCAGTTCCTCAAAAAGTTAAATGTAGAATTACCATATGGTCCAGCAATTCCGCTCCTAAGCATATACCCAAAATAAATGAAAACAAGGACTCAAACAAGTGTGTGTTCACAGTAATGGCTCAAATGTCCATCAATGGATGAATGGATAAACAAATTGTGGTATATATCATACAAACAACAGGATATTATTCAGCCATAAAATCAAATGAAGTTCTGAAACATGCCACACCTTGGAGGAACCTTGGAAACATTATGCTAATTGAAAGAAGGCAGACACAAAAGGTCACATATTCTGTTCCATTTAGATGAAACATCCAGAATAGAAAAAGGCATAGAGACAAAGCACAAAACAGTGGTTTCCAGGGTTGGGGGAGGGAAGTGGGGAGGAATTGCTGAATGGGTCTGGGGTCTTACTTTGTAGTGATGGAAGGAAGTAAGGACAGAGGTAGCTGTTCAACATCATAAACGTGCTAAATACCACTGAATCGTTCATGTGGTTAATTTTATGCTACATAAATTTCATCTCAATAAATCATTAAAAATAGAATTAAAAAACTTGGAAGCCTCAAAACAACACAAAACAAAACATAAAGAACAGCCAGGGAACCAGCATCAGGGGAGTGATGGGGTCTCCAGGAGGGAAGGAGTGCAGCCGGAGAGGGGCCCGTGGAAATCACAGGGTCTTCTTTGTTATTATAATTTAACTGTGTGAAGACCTTTTATACACTATTTTTACACTCTTTATTTCACACTAAAATATTTTAGAAGAATAAACAAAAGGAAGGGAGAGAATCAGCATCACACAGCCTCGGATCGATGAGAGTCCCAATCTCCCTTCTCCTCCCCTGTCACCAGCTCTGTCGTAGTGTTTGGGAACCTGGGGATTCCAACAAGGATCTTGGGGCCCCTCAACAGCTCCCCTTCCTGGTTTGGCCAACATCAACCAGGCTAGCTCAGAAGACAGGGCTGTCAGGAAGGCACTGTGTAAAAGGCCTCCCCTCCTTGCCCAAGTGCCTGGTCTGGTTTGCAGGTGCTAGGAGGGTGCAGCCCAGCGCCCACAGGAGCGGGGAGCAGAGCCTGGGCCAGCCTCCTGTGCCTGCCTGGCTCCCACGGGGAGCACCCTCTCCTTTCCGGGTGCTCCCTGTCCTTCACCACTTCTCCAAGTCCCCGCCCTCAGGCTTCCTCTCTCAGGGGAAAACCAATCATGACATATCAAATCATGGACTAATGCAACTATGAAAAAGACTACATAGAACTCTTGAGTTCTAAAGTATAAACATCTCTGTTGTGAGTTGAAACGAGAGCTGTAATAAGATCTTTCTGGTGTGATCACAGGAACAAACTTCCTGATATGAAGATGTCTAGAGCTGAGCTGTCCAGCACAGCAGACCCTGGCTACATGTATGTGGCTGTTGAGCAAAGAAATGTGGCCAGTGCGAATTGAGCTACACTGTGAGGGTAAGTGTGAGCGCACTCCCGTTTGCTCTGTCTACCCCAGGAGCTGGAAAAAGAGGTGTTCGGCAGGATTTCAAAGACTTAGTACAAAAAAAGGACATGCAATACCTCATTAATAAGTTTTTGATATTGACTACATGTTGAAATTATAATATTTTGGACATATCGAGTTAAATAAATTATGGAATCAAAGTTAATTTCACTTACTTGTTTTTACTTTTTTTTAACGTGGCTACTATACGATTTGAAATGTGCGTGGCACATGGGCTATCGCTATTGGGCAGCAAGGGTGTAGAAGAGTACACATCAGACACTAAGCGCAGTCAGCAGTAGGGGGAGTCGGGATCAGGAGAAGTCTGTAAGCAGGACTTGCACTTGGCTCTTCTGTACGGCTGTATAACCATACTTACAATGATTAACAAACACAGCAGGACCCTGTCGCCGTGATCTCTGACCAGCGTGTTCTCTACCTCACCATGCCAGAGTGTGCCTGCCCTGGTTCCCTGTCTCCAAGAGCGCCCAGGGCCAGGGAAGAGAGGCCACCTGGCAGGAGCATCACCTCTGCCTTGAGGTACGTCAAGCATTGCCAAGCTTGGGGGACCCGACGCAGGATAGACATGTTGTGTTGAGGGAAGAGGACACCTGTGCTTGCCACATTCATGGAAGGGGCAGACCAGGTGGAGTAGGATCCAGGAGCCATGGGGGAGGGGATGCCATGCACAGCAACAGGAAGGCCCCAGCAGCTGGGGAAGGGAGTGCTGTGGGCTGACGTTCACTTGTTTTCTTAAAGTCATCACTACCATTATAAATGCATTCCCCCCCTGCCCCACTTAGACAGTAACTGAAGACACAGCTTCTGGAAAGCAGTAAGATAAATACTAACAGGTGCTTTCTACAGGAGCCTGGGAAAATTGCTCCTGGTGTGGTAGGGACCAATCTGTTTCCTAGACCCTGGCTGTTCCCAACAGATGCTGTGATTCCTTCACCCATTGTCCAGCCTAACATTAGGGACAGAATGTTAGGCAGGTACCAACTGGCCAGATCCCTTTCCATATCACTGATGGCCACGTGTCTCTGGCTACTGTCTTGTTAATGCAAGTTTTAAGATGTTAAATCCCGTTAACCTCTAGGTCATGGGAATGGGTCCCTTTATTCCCCTGGCTGAGGGCTTCTGTTTTCCCAGATCCAGAATTTACACATACACACACACGCGCACACACACACACGCACACGCACATTCACACACACATACATTACCGGACATCTTGCAAATGTTTTCATCCAAAGCAAAAGAGAATTTTCTAAAGACATCTAATGCCCCAAGTAAGAGGATTTTAGGTTGATAGAAAATCTGTTTTGTTTTCACTTAGTTCAGAATGAAGATGACTAGCAATTTAAAATGCCTGAGCATCATTTCACTTCTTATACTTATCAAATTTACAAAGCAAATAAATGAGGTTGCAAAGAGTCAAACCAAATTCCAAACCTCTCCTAGAAAATAACCAATAAAACATAAACTGTTATAGCAAACACATTGAACATGGGTTGATGTTTCCAATTACGTTTTCTGGGGCCTAAAATACACTGCAGAGAGTGGTCAATTTATGCTACAAACATAATTGCAAATGCAGTGAATTAAAACTGCTGCTAGATAGTTCCCTAAATGGTATTGTGGGAACATTACCAAAGATAATCCTTCCCAAAATCAAATCTGTATTTGTCAAGCCCACTTATAGAAAAGCTGGGCTCCCTTCTTGGTTTGGCCCTAAATATTTAGTTCAGACACGACAGATTTTTCTCATTTTCCTTCCCTCCACCTTCATTCCAAGTTCCTATCCCTTGTCAACCCAAGTACAATTCCTGCAAATAGTTTTTCTCCCCCAGCACTCCCACTATTTTTGTTAAGGTTTTAAAAGAAAGATACACATTGTATACATGTACCAAAATATTGCATGTACCCCCAAAATATGTGTAACTATGATATATCCATATAAAATACAAAAAAGATATACTTTCAGGTGAAAAGGAAAATATATTTGTTATAGAAAATTATTAAAGACGAGAAGAAAAGAAGTAGAAATGCACAAAGGAATAAATAAACATCACCCATGAGGCTTCCATTTAAAAATAACCAGTAACGTTTCTAGGCTTTTTTTCTATGAATAGATTGGACATGTGCATGTGTGTATAATAGAAAATCATCATTCTACATATAATCATTACACCTTTCTCTTTGTCATTTTAAAAGTGACTGCATTATATTTCATCCTGTGGATAGACCATGATTTATGTGTCCAATCTTCTATTTGGGGACATTTGGATTGTTCACTGTGTTTCCCGGTAATAAACAATGCCGTGTAAGTTTTGGCAGCCCTTCAAAATTAGGCTGGGTTCCTACACGTGGAATTTGTGGACTTCCTGGCCACATACTGCTGAACTGCCTTCCAGAAACCAATCCACACTCCTACTCGCAGTGAGAGGGAATATTAACCTCCTTTCATAACCCTGTGTGGTAGAACCAGCCTCTTCCCTAAGGCTGTAACTAACAGTTAAAACCTCAGCTGATAAAGGCTTAAGAGGTATAAACCCCTTCTCCCCCAAGAACTTCAGCGTTTCCTGGGGTTCCTAGGAAGCTGTGGGTTTTCCCTGAAGCAAAATGAGATGCTAAGGAAGCCAAGCCCTGGAGCTGGAGCTTCTGAGCAAATCCTTGGAACCTGTATCTAGAAGCTGGCCCTGGGGAGGCCTGGAGCTTTTGAGGCTCTCTGTGACCTGTTGACAGAGTGCTTGTCTCCTCTGCGAATTAGCCTGGTGGGCCCGTTCTGCTGAGAGGGCCTCTTGGAACCCAGGCGGAATGCAGATCCATAGGCGATTCCCCAGGGCCATGCCCAGCGAGCCTCAGCAGAAGAGGAGAAATAGGTACCAGGAAGCTCACCTGAGCTGGCCCACACCTGTGGTTACGCGTACCTGAGTCTACCTGCATCTGACGTTACCTGCACTTGAGCTTGCCTGCACCTGAGCGTATGCAAACCTGCACTTACCTGCAGCAGCGGGACAGGGAAGGCACAGCCCAGCCTCCTCCAGCCTCTTCCAGTCTCCTCCTTGGGCTGGGCAGGATGCTGGGGGAGGAGGGCCCACCCTTTAAGAGGAGCATGTGAGTGCCTAGGCCCTCATGATCCCTGCGAGGCGATGGTCCCGTGACCTGGCTCCCAGGCCAGAAAAGGAAGCCCAGCCCCAAGCTTCCAGGCTGCTCCATGTGAGAGTCCATGACAGCCTTGGGATCTGGGAGAGGTGGGGGGCTAGAGCTTTCCCTTTGAAGTGCCCCCCCAGTTCCTCCTCCCACCCAGCTGGCCCTTCCCCTGCTGGAAATGTCAGCATGGTTTGCATAATCAAGACAATTGGACATAATCGTTCTTTCAGAAGCCCCTCATCATGCGGGCAGTGCCTGGGCCCTGGGGAGCTGGGAGAAGGCAGCACATGGCATTAATTATCACTAATCCTTTTTCAAACAATCTGAGGTTGGGCCAGAGGTCGAGGTGAACCAGCTGCAAATGCAGCGTGAGCCCCACATGACTCTCACCCCTGACTGGGTGCTTCTAGTCCCTGCTATCCCACTCTTCCAGCACCTCCTGACCGGTACCCACAGTCACCCCAAAACCACCATGGTGGGAGGTTTTTTGGATTTGCTGTCACAGTGTGCATGGTTTTGCCGGCTTTCAACACACTTTCTCAGCATGGCAGGAAAGAAAAACCCAAACCCTGAAATATCCCTGTACATCATCATTTCTTCCCCCTGCATCTGTGAGTCCCCTGGCATGGGCCACCTCCCCCTTCTCACAGAGGAGCCGACAGAGATGCAGACAGGTTGGGCACAAGGGTAATTAGGGGTGTTCCCGTATTACAGACGAGGACACTGAAGCTGAGGAGTGGATAGTGTGCCCAGACAGCATGTGAGGTGGAGCAGGACTGGCCCCGGTTGTCATATCCACCCCACAAGCAGAGCCCCGGGTGGGGAGCACAGCCTGAGCCTGGGGTCACTGCCCCATCCCCTGCCTGGCAGACAACCCAGGGGCTCAGGAAGTATCCGAACTCCTGGGGTGAGTGAACATGGGCTAGGCCATTTTCTGGGCACGGGGTTTGTCTTTTGTTTTCATTAGCTTTTCTCAGGTCTGTCCCAACAGAGTAGGCACACGGTAGGAGGGGGCAAGCACGACTCCCACGTGCTTTGCAGGAGTGCACACGGCCGGGGTGGGCAGCGCCCACGCAGCAGCAGCTCTGATCTGGCGCCCAAGTCTTTTTTCTTGTCAAATGGTGGTTGACTCCTGAGGCCTGAAAAATTCACCGTTTTGGCGGGGTCCTTCCAGGGGCAGCAGGACAATGCTAAGTGGCTGTAGTTCTAACAGCACAGGTCCAGGCAGAATTTTGGGGACAGGGTGTCCTGGAGGCATGAGGAATCAGCCAAGAGCAGCCCAGGAACGTGCCATGGGGCAGGAGAGCCAGTGGTCAGCACTGCCAGGTGGAGACATGTGGACACTTGGTGGTCAATGCCAGTGACCAGCCCAACCCAGCTGGTAGCCAGCCAGTGGCTCTGCAGGCAGTGGGCCCCTCACTAGACAAACAGGCCTTTTCTCAGAGTCAGATAATATGGAAAGGAGGGGAGCCCCAGACTTTCCCAAGAGAAAACCCCTTCTCCTTGGGGGCCGGCTTAGCGGGGCTCACACGTGTGGCTCCTGAGTGCTTGGAACACAGCCAGAACAAATTGAGATGTGCTCTGAGCACAAAACATGCACGGGATTGCCAAGACTTGTGATAATAATTGATTGCATATTGAAATATGAATATATTGGATATATATCCAATATGGATATATTGAGTTGAATAAAATGTTATTAAATTTTTTTCACCTGCTTCTATTTATTTTTTTTAAATTTCAGAGTATTATAGGGGTACAAATGCTTTGGTTACATAAATTGCCTTTGCACCACCCGAGTCAGAGCTACGTGCATGCCCATCCCCCAGACAGTGACTTTTTCAATTGACTGCTAGAAAATTGAAAATTACATTTGCTCCGTGGCTCCCAGCTGTGGCTGACATCGTATTTCTGTTGGATGGCACTGAGCTGGGGCCGTAGGGGTGGGAAGTAGGGGTGGGGGAAGCAGGTGCTGAGCAGAATGCCCATGCTCCGGAGGTGTCCTCCTCTGTGAATGTCACCTGGGTGACCCAGTGCATGGAAATGATGCATGAGAACTGGGCGAGAACGCTGAGGCTCAGAGGTTATAAACGACCTGTCACGGTCGGTGAGAGGTGTTGAGACAGTGACCTATGTGCTCACCTCTGCGGGGCCCTGAGAAGGTCTTGGGAGTCAGGCTGTGGGGCAGGGGGTGCCCTGGGTGGAGGCCCAAGGGTCTTGGTTTGGGTCCCCTCAGAGCAGACTCTGAAATTAGTCAGTGACGTTGCTTCTCATGCTCCTCCATCCCCTGCACTTCCGGCCCAATAGTTCAATTTTGAAACCCGTTCGGATTCAAGGTGGACTTTTGCGACAAGACTCTTTCACGGGTGGTGGTGTGTCCTTCTGTTGGGAGACAAATAATGTCCAGTTGTCTCTTTTTTGTGACGTCAGCGGACTTTGATGATGATTGTCTAGAGCCATTGCGTCTCTGGGACTTGCAAAATGGCGATCTTCTAATTCAGTCGACTCTTCTTCATTTATTAGTTGGAATCCATTTACAAAGAGAAACTTGTCCTGGTCAGATCTGGTTACTCTGAGGCACAGTTCACATAGGAAAGGCAGGGAAAAGGTTTCAGTTTTCAGAGGAATAAGTTGGTTCCCTGGCATCATCCCAAGGTGACTAATACATTTCTTTTTTTCAGAGAGTCAGTCTAAATTCATGGATTTGAACATGTTTGATGCATTTTTCAATCCACAGCGGTTATTTTCCTTATTGTTGCTCTGATTGTCCCGATTTCACAAAGGCTCTGGAATCCTTGTGACACCACCTCAGGAGTCTCTGAGATCTTCTTTGCTATCTGGGATGAAAAGATGTTTCAGGTCCATCTTGCACATTTCTTGCCCCAGATCTGGACTCAGCCATTCTCCAAGGAGCCCTGGTTCCTTTCGGTGGGAATAATGTTCAGAAACCAGAATCTGCTTCTGAACTGAACCGTTTCTATGCCTTTTCAGGGGGCAGAACTACAAAGTTGTGTGTGAGTGTGTGTATGTGCACATATATACTTTTAAAGAAAATGAATCATGGGTTCTTACTGACAATTTCCAACTCAAATTTAGAAACACGGGGATTTTACTTAACTTCCTTGATTTTATATGTGTGTTTCCTTTTGCTCATGCTGAAAGTCTTGTTCCTAAGGACACTAACACAATTTCTCTTTTGCTTTATCCTGAATATGGTTTAGTGGAACGTACCAACATTGCTGCTAGCAATGTGAGGACTGGAAGCGGTTTAAAACATCGTTTTGCTATTCTTTTTCACCTTGGATATTTCCTATTAGGGTTTTTCAAAAACTTCAAATAATTCTCTGTGTGGTTATCCTGCAAACTTGATACACAGTAAGATTCATGGGACACAACACATGAGAAGCGTGGAGAGATGCTATTAATGTCTCAGAATTAGTATGTGTGCAGTGAGCTCGGCAGGGTTCCGATGAGGTTCACTTATTTAATTTTCCTTTGGATTTCTGTGCGTTATTTTAGAAATTGGCTTTTAAATTTAATTTTGTTGTATAATTATGTAAAACATTTACCTTTTTGCAAAGTCAAATCTGCAAACAAGATTCATTCAATCAGAGTCTGGCTGCTGTCAGACTGTCCTTCTTCCCAGTCCTTCTTTTCCCATGAGTAAGCTTTTTGTAAAGCAAATTTTTGTTTTATTCTTTCGATTTTTAAATATACACATATGTGTATTCATTTTCCTCCTCCTCTTTCTCACATACCTGGTAGAGGATTTTACACACTTCCCCCCACCTTGCTCTTTGCACGTTACTTTTCCACTTGTCTTGGAGATTACACAGCTACCCCTCATTTTTTCAAATGGCTGTGCAGCCCTAATCTTTGGTGAATGCATGAGAGTCCATCCAAGCAGGCCCACATCAGTGGGCACTTGGGTGATTCTCAGTCTTTACAAATAGCACAGCAACAAAAAGCCTTGCCATACGTCCTTTTGCATTTGCCAGTAATCTTTAGATCACACTCCTAGATAAGATTGCTGGGATTAAGGGTAAGTATGTCATTTGCTAATATTGCAAAATTTCCCTTTATAGAAGTTGCACCATTTTGCATTTCTATCAGCATTTGATGAGTTCTTGTTTTACCGTAGCCTAAACTTTCTTGTTAAACTTTGTTGTTAAACTCTTAGATTTTTGCCAGTCTTTATAAGAAACAGTGTCTCAATACAGTTTTGGCCTATAGTTTTCTTTTTTTTATAATACTTCGTCTTGCTTTGGTATCAGTGTAATACTGACCTCATAAAATGAGTTAGGAAATGTCCACCCATCTTCTATTTTCTACGAGAGTTTGTGAAGGATTGGTCTTAATTCTTCTTTACAAGTTTGATGGAATTCACCTGCAGTTTTCTTTGTGGGAAGTTTAAAAATTAATAGTTCAATCTTTTTACTTTTTATAGGTCTGTTCAAATTTTTCTATTTCTTCTTGAGTCCGTCTCAACAATTTGTGTCTTTTCAGGAATTCATCCATTTCGTCTAGGTCTTCAAATTTGATAGGATACAGTTGTTCACAATATTGTCTCATAATCCTTCGTATTTCTAGAAGGTCAGTAATGATGCCCCTTTATGATTCCTGATTTTAATAACTTGAGTCTTCTCTCTTTTCTACTTGGCCAGTCTGACTAAAGGTTTGTCAATGTTGTTGACTTTTTCAGGGAACCAACTTATGGTCATTGATTTCTTCTATTGTTTTTCTATTCCTTATTTTATTTATTTGTGCTCTAGTCTTATTTCCTTCCTTCTGCTTGATTTAGGTTTAGTTTGCTCTTCTCTTTCTAGTATTCTGAAGTTGAAGGTTAGGTTACTGATTTGAGATCTTTCATTCTCAATATAAGTGTTCACAGCTATGAATTTCTCTCTGAGCACTGCTTTAGCTATGTCCCATAAGTTTTAATAAGTTTCGTATTTGTTCTTCTTAAAGTATTTTCTGATTTTTCTTGTGACTTCTTTAACCCACTGGTCACTTAGGAGTATGTAGTTTCATGTCCACTTATTTGTAAATTTCTCAAATTTTTTCTATTCTTGATCTCTGATTTAACTCCACTATGGTTGGAGAACATATTACGACTTTGTACGACTTCAATCCTTTTACACTTATTGAGACTTGTTTTATAGCCTAGTATATGGTCTTTCCTGGAGAATGTTCCATGTGCACAGGAGAAGAATGTGTATTCTGCTGTTAGGTAAAGTGTTCTCTTAGATATCTGTTAGGTCGATGTAGTTTTAAATTGCATTTATCTTACATGAGTAAGTTTGAGCTTTCTTTCGTGTCTAAGGTCCATCTGCATTTCTGTTTCTGTGAACTTTCTTTTTCTATACAATCTTTTTCTTTATTTTTAAAGCTTGTTCACATATATTAAAGATGGGAAACTTTTGACCGTGCTAAAGTGGCAAATGTCTCCCCCCAGTTTGTCATTCATCTTTTACTTTCACTTAGTTGCTCTGGCTTCTTGCTTTCTGGCTCTCCATAGTCCATTCGATTCAATTCTTCATGGACGTCACCTCTTTTGGCCTCAAGGCACTGCTATGTGGAGATGAGGGAATGACTCAGAAACAACCGCCAAAGGTGGGCAGGCTAGTGGGGGAGGTAGTGCTCACACAAACACATTCAAAATGCAGGGCAGACTACAGGAAGCATTGCAGTCAGGCTTGCCAAGCAATAGGGAAGTATAAAGGGAGAGAGAGCATCTCGGAGGAAAGAGGGTGAGAGGGCTTCTGGGAAGGAGTTTGGGTGGGGGTCTGGGTGGCAGATGTGAGGAAAGGAGGCAGTTTAGGCAAAAGAGCTGGAGACAGGAGGCAGCAGGGCAGCCAGCACATCCCGTGAGCTGGAGCACAGGCCCCAAGCAGAGGTGGGTGATGAGCAGAGAAAGGGGAAGACAAGGCTGGGAACACAGGGCGGGTGGAGACTGGGGAGTGCCAGGCTCAGGCTTACACGGGCCGAGCAAAAGCTTTGTGAATCCTGACCTGGAAGCCCTGATCCAAATACCTTCCTTTTCAAAGTCTTATTTGACATAAGACTTATATCAGTACAAAAAATTATTTTGCTACTGGGATTGGCTGCAGAGGTGGGCATCCCCTTTCCTTATTTCTGAATTATTTATGTTTAAAATAAGGTAATACTATTGACTTAACAAAGGATTCAATTAGCAGAATCTCAGAAAAAAGAAGTAGAAGTAGATTATTAAAAGTATATCTGCTTTGTAAATTAAACTCATATTTCATCAAACAATGTCTCTATGAATGAAGAAGGCCAGAAGGTAATTTAAAATCTTTGGTGTTGGCAGGGTGGTGGCTCATGCCTGTAATCCTAGCACTCTGGGAGGCCGAGGTAGGAGAATCGCTCAAGGTCAGGAGTTCAAGACCAGCCTGAGCAAGAGTGAGACCCCGTTTCTACTAAAAATAGAAAGAAATTAGCTGGACAACTAAAAATATATAGAAAAAAATTAGCCAGGCATGGTGGCACATGCCTGTAGTCCCAGCTACTCAGGAGGCTGAGGCAGAAGGATTGCTTGAGCCCAGGAGTTTGAGGTTGCTGTGAGCTAGGCTGACACCATGGCACTCTAGCCCAGGCAACAGAGCAAGACTCTGTCTCAAAAAAAGGGGGAGGGAACCTTTGGTGTTGTTATAAAAGCTAATTATAAAAATAAATGGATGGATAACTAGATAACGCAAAGACATAGAGGTTTATCAATGCTCTTCATTACCATAAACTCTGTTTCCATTTCTCCACTGACTGACAAAACAATAAAGTGGGTTTTCCCACTTGGTGGGAAATAAGATGGCTTGGACATTTGGAATGTGGGCCTGGGAAACGCCCCTCTTCATCTGAAAGGCAGAGGGTCTTCCTGGTGAGACTCAAGGGCTCAGTTGGCCAAAACATGCCGGCCACTCTTCAAGGAACCTCCGGCCTCGCCAGTAACTTAACATTGGCAGCAGACATTTCCCAGCACCCTCTCCACTGCACGTGGCTCCAGGCGAGGGGAGCTGGAGTTCCTGAGGTACCTCTGCTGCTCCTCATTCTCCAGTGTAGGACAGAGGTCCGGAGAACCCACCACAGAGGGATCACGGGGAGGAGCTAAACTGCACAATGACTTTCTGTCTGATTACAAGAGCTTTCTTTTCATTTTTTCTGCTTTCTCTTCTTTCTTTATTTTTTCGCTCCTCAGTGGGTTGTGTTGCAATGTTGGCAGATTATGTGTGCTAGAATAACAAACACATGGGTCAAAAACAACCTGCCAAGCATGTAATATTTTTTAGCTTTCAGAATAATCTCTACCATGCGAATAAAACCAGTGAGTCCATGGTGGAGATGATACATTCTGTTAAAGCTTTGTGGCTGTCTCACTACGGCATGAGCACCTTGAACCTGGTGTGGCCACGTAGGTTGGTCCTGCGCCCTGCAGTGAAGAAGGGTTGCAGCTGGAGCTTCCGGAAGTTCCAAGGAGAGAGTATTATCTTAGCTAGTTTTCCCTCTCACCAAATTCCTGACATCTCATTAATCTGAAACTCCACCAACCACATGTAAGGAGCTCTAGTGCGTCACTGAGCTGGAATCCGTGCAAGTCTGGATGTCACACTCTGCCCTCTGCTGGGACCTAAAGGAGAGCTTTCAAATTCCAAATGCTTCTTAAATCTCCACTCTGGAGTGATGGCATAACTCCCAAAATGTGGGTCCAATTATATGGAAGTCAATTTGACCTTTTCTTCTTTCAAGATGTCTGTGTTCCTGAGAAGAAATCTGGGCAGGAACCATGGCAAGAGATTATTTTGCCTCCATCTGACTTCAAACTTCTTTTGTTTATAGCAGCTGATTTCATAAAAAGAACAGAATCACTGGGGGACAAAGTGATGGGTGTGAGCCCCATGGAGCCAGCTGGGCCTTCTCATAGTCCACACTGAAGGACGTCCCAGAGTGTCTGTGATGTTCAACACCTTCAACACCCCATCACTTGGCACACAATCTATTATTTCTGTCTTATGTGTCATGCCCCCTTGGGATGGGAGAGTTCATACTAGTCTTCAAGATGATCCCCTACCAGTCTCACCTCATTTGTGTAATGCTTCATAGCTACTAAAATTTGAATTTTACCCAATTTGATCACAATAACCTAACAAGCAAAAAAGAAAAAAAAAAGGCATCTCAAAGAAAAATTTGGTATGTCCAGTAAATCTCAGTGAAACTGTAAGCAAAAAGTTCTGGAACTGGAGTATTCTAGTTACCTGAATCTTTCATTTAAATTAGTAGAAAGATTTTGAATTTTAATATTTTGATGAAAATCTTTTTGAAAAGTCTGAAACACAGGCTAAGGCAAGACAGTTAAGAAGAAATGTAACAAGACTGAACATATGGAGCTTACAGGAGGTAGGGCAAATTCTGGAAAGTGCGGGAACAGAAGAAGGGATTCTAGAATTCTACTTTTTAAAGCTCATTCTTTCTTTCCCATTTGATTCAGAAAGCAAGCAAACAAGAAACACCCTGTGTAAAGATTATTAGCAATTAGTCCCCAGTTCTCCCCAGTTTGGAGAAACTTTTGCTTAGCTCCATCCCATCATGCCCAGCTCCTTCCTCCCAAGGGGACAGTTAAGCCTTTTTTTTTTTTTTAAAGTGGCTGAGATGAAGAGAAGTAGTGTCTACTTTGAGGGGGTCCTCTAACTCAGAGAAGGTATCTATTCTAGTTTTGTGTCTGCCCAGGAGCAACATTCTCTAAACTGGGCCGTTCAGAGCTTAGGCATTCTCAGAAAAATGATTCCACGTGAACTAAATTTGGGCAACTCCGCATACTATATTTTCCTCTTGGAGATTCACAATGCACATGGGGATACTAAAGGCTTTGAGAATTCCTGCAATGAAGAAACCTCTTTACTTTTATGTAACCCAGCATTTCCCAAACTCGTTTTGCTCATGAAATCATCCTTTTCTTCTAAAATAACTCTTAGTATTTCTCATAGGCAAAGTGCCAGAAGGAAGGATTTCGAAAGAGTCAAGTAACTATGAGTTTAACCATCTGAGGTGCTGGTGACTGTTCCGTGTTGGAGTAAACTGCCTCCCTGAACTCCCATTCAAGGACCTGGAAGGTTCCTGACAGCCTCTATCGAGGGCTCCCTTGGCTTTGGTGAGACAGGATCATCTCCTAACATGGGTTCTACCTGAATTGTTCCCATTGTGACTCACTGTCACCCATCCGCTCCAGGTGGGGAACGGTATCAACCGGAGTGAGTCTCCCAGCTGAATCAGGCATAACCCCTAACTCTGCCTTCTCTCTTAAATTAAATTAATTAATTTTTATTCTTCAAAAACAAGTTTTGTTGTAAAATATACATAACATAAAATTTGCCATTTTAAGCATTTTTAAGTGTCAAGTTTGGTGCCGTTAAGTACATTTACATTGTTGGGCAACCACCACAACCATCCTTCTCCAGAACTTTCTTCATCTTGCAAAACTGAAACTATATACCCAGGAAACATTAACTCCCCTTCCCACCAACCCCTCCCTGTCAACCACCATTTGCCTTCTTTCTCTATAACTTGGCTACTTTAGGTACTTCATGTAGGTGGAATCGTACAGTATTTGTTCTTTCATGACTGACATTTCACTCAGCATTATGTCTCCAAGCCTCATCCACAGAGCATGTGTCAGAATTTTCTTCCTTTTCAAAAGCTTTCTATGGTTTGAGTGTTTTTGCTCCCTTGAAAACTCACGTTGCAACTTAATTCCCCAATGTGGTAATGTCGGAAGGTGGGGCCTATGGGAGGTATTTAGGTCATGAGGGCTTCATGAATGGATTAATGTCCCCATAAAAAGGGCTTGTAGGGAGGGGTTCACTCTGTTCCACTCTTGTGCCCTGTGAGGAACAGCATTCCTCCCCACCACAGGATGCAGCAGGCAAGGCACCTTTTTGGAAGCTGCGACCAGGCCCTCACCAGACACCAAACCTGCTGGTGCCTGGAGCTTGGAATTCCCAGCCTCTCGAACTGTGAGGGGAAAAAAATTTTGTTCTTTATACTCAGTCTCAGTCTGTGGTATTCTGTTATAGCAGCACAAAACAGACTACGAAGGCTGAATGACATTCCATTGTACATATATACCACATTTTGTTTATCCATCCACCTGTTAATGAATGTTTTGGTTATTTCCATCTTCTGGCTGTTGTGAATAATACTACCATGAACATTGGAATACTAATGTCTGTTTAAGTCCCTGATTTCAATTCTTTTTGTGTATACCCAAGAGTGGAATTGCTAGATTGTATGGTAATCTTGTTTAATTTTTTGAGGAATTAACATACTGTTTGTCTTAGTCTGTTTTGGGTTACTATCACAGAATACCTGAGACTGAGTAATTTATAAAGAACAGAAAATGGACCATGACAAACAAAACAAAACAAAAAGAGAATGTATTGGCTCACAGTTCTGGAAGCTGGGAAGCCCAAGATTGAGGGGCCACGTGTGGTGAGGGCTTTCTTGCTGTGTCATAACATGACAGAGGCATCACGTGGTGAGAGAATGCATGGGTGAGAGCAAGAGGGGGCCAAACTGGCTTTCATAACCAACCCACTCTTGCGATCATGGATCCAATCCTACGATATTAGCATTAATCCTTTCCTTTTTATAATGGCTCTGCCCTCATGACCTAATCACCTCATCTCTCTCATCTTTCAACACTGTTGCTTTGGGGATTAAGCTACCAACACACACATTTTGGGTTATTCAAACCATAGCACTATTCTTCCTCACTGGCTGCACCATTTTACATTCCTCCAGCTATGCACAAGGATTCCAATTTCTCCACATCAACATTTGTTGTTTTCTGGTTTTGTTTTAAGGTAATAGCCAATCTAAGGAATATGAAGTAGAAATTAACTCTTAATACCTACAACAACACTATGAGGGAAGTACTATAATTATCTCCATTTTAAACATAAGATACAATAAGTCATTGTGGGACCTAGCAACTTGCTCAAGGTATCACAGCCAGTAAATGGCAGCTCCAGAATAGGATTGGAGCAGCCAGCCTCCAGAGCTGGCTCTTGACACTCTTCCACATTGCCTCTCTGCTGGGCAACAGCACTGCACTGGGATTCACTCTTGCTCTGTTCTGCCTGCCCCATGACTTCCTTGACAGACATTTGGCCTGAATTTGACTGTTGAGTATTAAAATGATGGGGAAAGAAGTACTGATCCTTTTCTGTGCTGGACTTTTCTTCTTGATGCTGAGCTAAATCCCCAGACTTTCAAACCATGGTGGGAGGCCATGGTGAAGTCCTTGTGTTGGGACCTTGAAGAGCTATTCTCAGGGAATAAGGGTGGATAAACCAGCCTGCACAGGAATTGCAACTTAGCTTAGGGTCATCTGGGCAACCTAGTTAACCTCAATTCTTTTTTCTTCTTTCAGTTGGGGTTTCACTCTGTCACCCAGGCTGGAATGCAGTAGCATGATCATAGCTCACTGCAGCCTTGAACTCCTGGGCTCAAGTAATCCTCCTGCCTCAGCCTCCCAAGAAACTAGACTATTAGATGTATGCCACCACAGCTTGCTAATTTTTAAATGTCTTTTGTAGAGATAGGGGCTCGCTATGTTGCCCAGGCTGGTCTTGAACTCCTGTCTAAAGAAATCTTCCTGCCTCGGCCTCCCAAAGTGCTGTGATTACAGGTGTGAGCCACAGTATCTGGCCTAGACAATCTTAATTTTTACAGCTGAATTAAGGTGATTCTAGACTGCTAATTCCTCAAATAAAAAAATGAAAATTCTCTCTGAAAGAAGATAACATCACCCTAAGCCTCAAATTATTTCTACAAATAATTTTTCAATTACAATTTATGGCAAGAATTAAAGAAAACCAAATATTCTGGGACATAAGACAGCATGAAAAAGAATCAGCAGAAACAACAAAGAAAAGGAAAAGACCCCCAGGGTTTCCATATGTTGGAATTATCAGAGACAGACTTTAATGCAATGATACTTATGTGACCAAGGATATAGAAGAGAAAAATGAAAATTTTTGCAAAAAGCTGAAAACTATAAAAAGCACCTTAACAGCTTTGAGAAACAACTAAATAGAAATTGTAGAACTGAAAAATCCAATAACTAAAGTTAAGAACACAGTGGATTGGATTAACAACATAGTAGACCAGTTGAAGAGAAAATTAGTGAATTGGAAGCAAAATTAGAATACCTTATGCAGAATAGAGTAGGGGAGAGAAAAGCAAGGAAAACACAGAAGAGAAGGTAAAAGACATTGAGAATTCAATGAAAATGTCTAATAATGTTTATTTGAAATCCCAAAGGAAATAGAGAGAAAATAGGGCAGAAATCCCAAAAGACAGTGACTGAAAATTTTCCAAACTAATAGAAGATATTAATCCACAATTTAAGAATCCCAATGAACTCCAAGCAAAATAAACACAAAGAAATAAACATCTAGAAAATCAACCGTGAAATTGATGAAAACCAAGGACAAAGAGAAAATTTTAAGAGCTTGCAGAAGAAAAAGATTATCTTCACTAGAGTAGACAGCTACTGAAAAGGCAGCTGACTTCTCAACAGCAACAATTAAAGCCAGAAGATAATGAAATGATGTATTCAGAATGCTTAAAGAAAACAATATCCAACCTAGAACGTTATGCCCAGCAAAAATATTCTTCCACAACAAAAGAGAAATAGACATTTTTTAGGCAAACAATAACAGTTAATTCATAATAGACTTACATTAAAGATTTACAAAGGGCTATCTTCGACAGAAGTAAAAATCTTACAGACAAAATTATAGAGCAAAAAGAAATAAAGAACAATGAAAATAGTAAATATGTGTGCACATCTAAATGGATCCCAACTATATAAAATAATAGCAATAATATCTTGTGGAATTTAAAAGAGATATACAATTAAATACATGGCAACTCCTGGCTTCTGTTTGGATGTGTAAAGAGCTTGGCAGTCATCACTTCCATTGTCACAACAAGAACAAGCTGTTTAGATCCATCAGAGAATTGAAGTCACAGGCCAAACTGACACCCTGAAAAATGAAGAGACAGGCAAATAGAGAGAAGCACAGCTTGCCAGGAGCAGATGTCAGAGCCAGGAATGGGTAGGAAAACTGAAAGTGTAATTGATGAATTTCTGGAGGCCGACTGTGGACTAGCTTGAAAATTAAAAGCTCTACGGAGGCCCTAGGACTCACACCTCTGTGAGTTTTACCTCCAAGTACTCCACCAGATTCTCAGTGAAGAGCAGAGAAAACCCTCCTACTGCTTCCAGCACAGACATGAAAAAAGTTACCCAGAGCATTCTGTTTTCTGCTTGTCTTCAAGGGAAACTATTTTATCAGAGCCTTTCTTAGTACATTCAGGCTGCTATAACAAAAATGTCATAAAATAGGTGGCTTATAAATAACAAACATGAACTGCTTACAGTTCTGGAGGCTGGGAAGTCCAAGATCAAGGCTTAGGCAGATTTGGTGCCTGGTGAGAGCTCATTTCCTCATAGGCAGCACTTTCTAGCTGTGTCCTCACATGGTGGAAAGGGCAAGGTGGCTTTGCAGGGTCTCTTTTATAAAGGCACTAATCTCATTCATGAGTGCTCCACCCTTAATCTAATAATCTCCCCAAGGCCCCATCTCTTAATATCATCACATTGGGGGTTAGGTATTAACAAATTAATTTTTGGAGGACAGACATTCAGATCATAGCAGAGCTTAACTGATGTGGGGGGAGAAAAATGCAAAACTCCAGTCCCTTCTAGCCATACTGTCTCGTTTAAGTGGGAGAAAAGCTGAGAAGCACTTGTGAAGGTCACAGCCCAGGAGCACAGGCTCATGAAAAGACTGAGACCCAACCACAGCATTCTAGAAGCTTCTCTAGCCTCTGTGCCCTGTGTCACCACCACAACAGGGCTTCTGTATCATAATGGAGGATTGCGGCTGAAAAACTGTGAGGCTTAGAGTATTTAAGGAGTTTCTAGGGAACCCAAAGATAACAGGGATGAAAAAAAAAAAGAGGATAGAGGAAAGTGAAGGCTCAAACACCTACACTTGTACTAAACAACATAACCCCTAGCCAGATAAACTAAATGCCTATTTACCTCAGTTCCTATTATGCAATGCATCATGTCTGGCTTTCAACAAAAATTATAATGTATGCTAAAAGGCAAGAAAAAACAGTTTGAGGAGACAAAGCAAACAATACAACTAGACTCAAATACAGCAGAGATTTTGGAATCATCAGACCAGGAATTTAAAATAACTATGATCCATATGCTAAGAAGTCTAACAAAAAAAATGGACAATGTGCAAGAATAGATTGGTAATGTAATGAAAGAGATAGACACTCTAAGAAAAATTCAAAAGAAAGTTCTAGAGATAAAAAACATCATAAGGGCAATAAAAATGCCATTGATGGGCTCATCAAGATGCTAGACATTACCTAGAAAATAATTAGTAAGTTTGAAGATGTCAATAAAAACTTCCAAAACTCCAGCCTGGGCAATAGTGAAACCCTGTCCCTTACATAAAAAATTTGAAACAATTAGCCAGCATGGTGATGCGTGCCTGTAGTCCCAGCTACTGGAGAAGCTGAGGCAGGAGGATCACTTGAATCCAGGAGTTGTAGGCTGCAGTGAGCTATGACGATGCAACTGCACTTTAGTCTGGGTAACCGAGTGAGACCCTGTCTCAAAACAAAACAAAACAAAACTTCTAAAACTGAAATGCAAAATAAATAAATATAAAAAAGGAACATAATATTCATAAAACTGTGGAGCAATTAGAAAATGTGCGATGTACATGTAATAAGAATACCAGTGGGAGAAGAAAGAAGGAAAGAAGCAAGAGAAATATTTGTAGTAATAATGGCTGGGAATCTTCCAAAATTATGACTAGACCAAACCACTGACCCAGAAAGCTTGAAGGACACCCAGCAGATTAAATACCAAGAAATCAACATGCAGGGATATCACGTTCAAACTGCAGAAAACCAAAGTCAAAGAGAAGATTTTGAAAGAAACAAGATGTTTTAATCAGTTTGGGCTGCTGTAACAGAATGCCATAGACTAAATGGAAACAGAAATTTATTTCTCACAGTTCTGGAGGCTGAAAGTCTGAGATCAGGGTGCCAGCATAGGTGGGTGAGGGGCCTCTTCTGCTTTGCAGGTTGATGGCTTCTTATCGCATCCTCACATGGAGGAAAGCAAAGAAAGCCAGCGAGCTCTCTGGCCTTTTTGTATAACGGCACTAATCCCATTCGTGAAGATTCCATCTTCATGACCTCATTATTAATACCTCTCAAAGGCCTCACCTCTAAATACTAATACAGTGGGTTAGGATTTCAACATATGAATTTGGCAGGGAGGAGACACAAATATTCAGTCTATTGCATGAAAGAATAAAAATAAAAACATTACCTGTAGAGGAACAAGGCTAAAATTTATATCAGCATTCTTGTCAGAAACCATGAAGGCAAGAAGAGAGTGGAGTGAAATGTTGAAAGTGTTGAAAGAAACAAACCAACATTCCAGATTCTGCATCCAGAGAAATTATCCTTCATATGTGAAGGAGAAATAAAGATTTTTTTCAGACAAACAGAATTGAGGGAATTTGTCACCAGTACATCTACCTGGCAAAAAATGTTAAAAGAAATTCTTCAAGAGAAGGAAAAGATATGACTCAGAAACTCAAATCTACATAAAGGAAGGAAGAGTGTTAGAAAAGAAAAAATAAAGGTAAAAATAAAACCTTTTATTTTTCTTCTTAATCTAATAGATAACTGTTCAAGATGATAATAGCATCCAAGGGTCCAAGAAGAAATTTCAAAAGAAAATTAAAAAATATTTTAAACTAAATGAAAATTAAAACACAACTTATCAGAATGTGTGGGATGCAATGAAAGCAGTACTTCGAGAGAAATTTACAGTACTGAATGCATTTATTAGAAAAGAATAAAGATCTAAAGCCAATAATCTAAGTGTTCACCTTAGGAAACTAAAGAATAACAAATTAAATCTAGTATAAGGAGAAAAGAAACACGAAAAATTAACATAGACATCAATTAAATTAAAAACAGGAAATTGAGAAAATAAATGAAACCAAAATCTAGTTTTTTGAAAATATCAATAAAAGTGATAAATCTCTAGCCAGGCTAACCCAGAAAAAAAGACAGAAGACACAGTTAGTGACATCAAAAATCAAAGAAAGGCCACCACTATTGATTCCATGAACATTAAAAGGATAATAAAGCAATATTATGAACACCTCTGTGTCCACAGATTTGATAACTTAGGTGAAATGAACCAAGTACCTGAAAGACACAATCTATCAAAACTCACAAAAGGAGAAACAGATAATCCACATAGGCAATATCTATTAAAAGTTAAGCCAATAACAATTAAGCTGACACTACAGGAAGCACCAGGCCTTGATGATTTCACTGGTGAATTACACCATACATTTAAGGAGGAAAATATGCCAATTGTCTAGAATCTCTTCTAAACAACAGAAGAATAAACAACACTTCCTTGCTCCTTCTATGAGGCTAGCATTGACCTAATATCAAAACCAGATAAAGAAGATATTATAAGAAAATTACAGACCAATATCTTTCATGAACATATTAATAGATGCAAAAATTCCTCAACAAAATATTAGTAAATCAAATCCACCAATACATAAAAAGAGTCCTACACCATGACCAAATTAGATTTATCCCAGATATGCAAGGCTGATTCCAGCACCTTAATGGCTGGTGCACTATACCACCTCTGAGCCTTGGGAGCTCAGTGCATTCTTAGTTCAGGTGCTACACCTGCTTCCCACTCACATCTAGGGGACGGTGGTGCTGGCAGCCAAGTGCCAGGGCCTGTCTGCTTCCAGAGCTATGAAGCCACCACCTCACCTACAGGCACAGGCAGGTGTGCAGAAGGCAGCTGCACCCCACCCAAACCCTGCTCCAGACAGGCTCCAGGCTCAACATAAAGACAGGGCTGGTTTCACAGGCATGTGGCCTGTGCAGGCATCTGGGGCCCTGCCCTCAGAAACCTGCATTTGGTTTTATACTCTGCCGTTGCTGTTTTGACATTCTTAACGTTTTTATTAAAAAAGGGGCCAGCATTTTTATTTTGCAAAGGACCCACAAACTTTGTAGCCAGTCCTGACAAAAGCCCCCCACCTCCCAGCATTAAACTGGAGGTGTCGCATCCAATGCCAATGGCCACATGCTGCCTGGATGGTGGCCTCCTCAGGAGCTTGCAGGAGTGGAAAGGAGTGCCTTGGTCACAGAGGACGGGCGTCTGGGTCAGCCTTTGGACCTCCATGTGGCACTGTTTGGGGCCGAGTGCTGTGTCTTCTCTGCACTGTGGACTGTGGTGAGGGAGAGCCTGGGAGCTGATGGCACAGATTCCCTGTCCTGGGGGCTCCACCTTGAGCCAGTCTAGACTGGGCTGGAGACTCCAGCCCAAGAGCTGATGGATGGTGCGAGTATCCCAGCAACAGTGCCCAGCCTTGTGCTTACTGCTCATCACTGTCCAACTAAGGGACAGTCTGGCCCTCTCCTCCTTGGATCATCTGATGGGACCCTGAAGGGCCACTTCTCTTGCCACTCTGTTGACATCCTAGCCTGGGAGCCCCAGGTTCTGCCAGCTCAGCTCTCTGCTGCCCCCACCTGGCCACCTCCAGAGCCAACCTGATTCCCCTGCTGTAGTTTGCCAACTTCCTTAGAAATATTAATAAATGAAATTGCTGCTATCTATTTTTGACCTATAAAAATGGCCATTTTAAATGGTTCACAATAATACTATCGCTTAGAACAGTCTTATAAAAGGGGGAAGAGGAACAAAAGGGAATAAAAGATATGTGTATTAAGGACGATCCCAACATACAACTTTAGTATATACTAAAGATAGCCCAGATGTTCGTGTCAGCTTCTGCGGTTGATCTGGGGGCATCTGACACCCGTGTGTGGTTCTCCTCCTGGCCCAGAGGTTAACGGACAGTGGAGAGGGAGAGCTGCCGTGGGGCGACGGCCATGGATTCTGGCAGGCCACCTTGGCAGAAAAGAAAATACTTGTGAAATTCAACCAGCGGCCAGCTCTGTCAGGGATGTTCTGCAGCTTCTATAAACTCACTGAGCCTTGGTTTTCTCACCTGTGATTTGGGAACCAAAACACCCGCCTTCTCCATGGCATGGGCAGGGTCAGTCTTCAGCTGGGATGCACTTCTGGGTGGTAATATATAGGGTGCTTCCGCACGGGTCAGGAAGTAGCCACTGTCCAGAGCTGCCTGGGAGCCTTGGCTCCTCTGGGACCTGGACACATCTTCACAACCCAGCAACTGAAGGGTTAATTCTGAGCACATTTGGGACCTCCAGGGCCCGCTCCAGTGCCCTGCCTTGCATCTGACCTTTCTGCATCCACCCTGCTGTTTACAGGGTCAAGGTAAGAAGAAAATGAAATCAGGCACAGAAAAAGATGTGCAAACTGCTGGTCCCCTCTTAACCTCTTCTGGGCCCCTGGTTTCACTTTCCAGGGTTTCAGTTACCCGTGGTTAACTTTGGTCCAAAAATACTAAATGGAAAACTCCAGAAGTAAACTGTAAATTGTACACCAGTCTGAGTGGCGTGCTGAAATCCCTAGCAGTCCCGCTCTGTCCTTGGGATGTGAATCCTCCCTCTGTCCAGCGTGTCCATGCTGTCTATGCCGCCCCTTAGCAGCTGTCTTGGTGTCAGACCCACTGCAGCGAGCCCAGAGCTTGTGTTCAAGTAGCTCTTATTTTACTCAATCCTGGCCCCAAGGCGCAAGAGTAGTGATGTTGGCAATTCGGATATGCCACAGAGAAAAGTGATTGTTTTAAGCGAAAAGGTCAAAGTTCTCAACTTAAGGAAAGAAAAGTGTATGCTCAGGTTAAGATCTATAGTAAGAACAAATCCATGAAATTGTGAAGAAGAATAAAGAAATTTGTGCTAGTTTGGCTGTCCCGCCTCAAACTGCAAACGCTCCGGCCACAGCACGTGGTAAGTGCTTAGATAGGGTGGGGAGGCTCACAGTTGTGGGTGGAAGACATGGACAGAACCCAGTGCCAACTGGGGGCAATTCCTTACTAGCCACAGTTTCAGGTGCCCCGTGAGGATCTTGGAACGTGACCCCCGTGGACAAGCGGGGACTAGAGTAGTGGCAGAAAACCCACCCTGTGATCCGTGGTACATCTCCAGTGGTCAAGGAGGGGTCTGGGCAGATTGTGGGAACTCAAGGCAGGTAGGAATGGGGGAGCGGGGAGGGGGTGGCCTGGGCGGGCAGTGGTGGTGGTGAGGGCACTTGGGCCCCAGCTGTTTTCACACCTCTTAACACCAGGCTCGGCCCCATCCTCTCCTGCCCCCTCTCTGGGCTCTCCATGAGTTTAGTTCCTGCCGCTTTTATTATTTTCCTTACATACTAAAAGGATGGCTTGGTTAAAATGTAAATTGCTGAAATGCCTCCTGGCTCCTGGCAAAACCAAAGTGATGCTCTTGCCTGGGCTTAGCAGCCAGGCCCGCTTTCCCAGGATCAAGGTTTTATCCACAGCCGTTAATCACATGAAAGCAGATATTAAGGAGCATTAGCCGCGGCCAGCTGCCGCTGGCTTCCTGGGCCATTACCTGGATTACCCTGCGCGGTGTCCACCGCCCGGGATTGCACGTGCCAGTTCGCAGCCTGGCCAGTCCCGCGGCGGGGCACATGCTCTGCCTCCCCTGGCCCCTCTGTGCCACCAGAAGCTGCTCCTCTTCCTTTGACCTCCCGGCTGAAGGGCCTCTGTCTCCCTGAGGAGGTCCAGGGCCCCTTCCCCCTGAGGCGCACACCCCAGGAGCGCATTCTCAGGAGGGGTTTGTGGGGGAGAATCACTTCGGGGCCACAGGGCAAGCAGGGGCCACTCCCTCCGCCCGAGTGTCAAGGACTCTGCTGGGGTGGCCGAGGGCATGTTGGTCATCTCCCAGTATCTTTGGGAGGATGTAGGTGGGGTGCGAGGGGGCTGTGGTGCTTACTCAGTGTGGACCGGGTCTCCGGAGGTGCGCAGAGGCCGAGACATTGGCTCCATGTTTTCATGTGTCAGCCCCTCCCCACACCAGCCCCTGCGACGTTTGCCATCTGAACACTGGGACTGCTGTCTTTTACCACACAATATACGTCACAGCACCATTTAAAATTCGAAGGCATTTGTAGCACTTTATCGTTCAATCAACCATTTCTTCCAAGCATGTGGAATGTCTTGTACGGTAAATCCAGTCTTCGCCCTCTACCAGGTGACTGATCTGCCGCCGTCACAGGTGGGGTCAGGCTGCTTCTGAAGCAGACAACATGCCATGGCGGCGATTAGCTCAACTACCTAAAAACACAACTCCAAGTCTTGGTTTCTCCTGACACACCCCCTTTTGCTCTTGAACCAATAAACTTCATCATAGGTCAAAGCCAATTGCAGTAAAATTCTGGACAGTGGCCCCAGAGCTGACAGGGCCTGCGCTACCTTCTCCCTTCCCTGCAGACTCCTCCCCACCCAGCTCTGCCTTCCCCACAGTCAACTCTCCCCAAACTCACCAGATCCACTCCTGCTCCCAGGCCTGTGTGCTGGCCGTTCCCTCTGCCCAGATGCTCCTCTTGCAAGTGTCTGTGTGGCCCCTTCCTCCCCACTTGGGGCCTCTGCTCAATGCAACCCCTCCCCTGACGTGCTGGCCTCTTCAGCTGTTCTGTTTTTCTCCTTAACAGTTGCTCAGGGTCTCGCTGACTCTACTGCGACGCCTGCCCCTTGAGGGCAGTGTTGTTTTCAGATTTGCCATGTTATATAAGAATTATAGGAGACGGTTGTTTTCGCCTAAGCTCATGCACTAGTCCCAACACACTAGACTGAAAATCAAAATGGAGTCACCTGTGCCAAAGTCCCACATCATCAAACCAAAACTAAGTCATTATCTCACCTTCTAAGAAATGAAGAGAGGGATAACAGCCTAATTAACCAAATAGGCCAGTTTCAATCTTCAATTAACATAATAAAGTTCCCTCTGTTTTAATACTTAACCTGAAGTAACCTGATGTTAACCAATCAGTTAGTGTTCTATTTTTCTGTCTCCTGTCCCTCCTAACAAAGAAAGTAACTTTGTAATGACCAATCTATTTTTGTGTTTGTTTCTGCTTTCTTCAGCCTTGTTTCTGTCTATAAAGCCAAACCCCTCTGCTCGATTCATTGGGACACTTATTCTTTTTTATGGAATGAAGTACCGCTTGATTCTAGAATTGCAAATAAAGCCAATTGAGATCTTGAAACTAAATTTGTTGTAATTTTGTCTTTTGACAGTCATCACTGGGTCCCCAGCTCCAAGAACATTTCCCGGCGCACAACAATGCTATGTGCTTGTTAAGTGAACGATGGCACACACGTGTCTTTATTAAAACACCATGGTGGGTTTGCAGAGAAAAATAACAAAGAACCATGCTGAATTTCCATAAACACCTTACTAGCTGATCATGGGATTTTGTTTGCCTTTCAGATGGTGTTTAAAAATTAAAGCTTTGGTACTGACTGATTAACACAGTGGTGCTCACATGGTAGTAATATTCTCCAGGGATGGGGGTTGGGGGGGTAAACTCACAACAATAGGACACTTTGTGCATTGTCGGGGGGAAGGGCAGGCCTCTAACCCTCACTAGGGAGAAGCAATGATATAAAATGTAACCAAAATGTTTGTACCCTCACAATATCCTGGAATAAAAAACTAAAAATAAATATATAAATAAAATAAAAATTAAGATTAAAGCTGTGTCTTGTTACAAGGCTATTTTTTTAACTTGGAGCCATGCCCAAGTAGCCTTGACCAAGTGGACTCCAAGGGTATTTTTTAATGGCATAAAATATGTAGAGAGCAAGGAATATTCCAGTGACAAGGGACATGCAAAGCCATCTCCTTTTACTGATTAGGGGTCTGAGGCCCAGAGAAGTTGAGTGGCTGTCCTGCGGCCACACAGCTGAACTGGAATTTGGACTGAGGATTCCCTGCAGCTCTTTCCATCATTCCAGTTTGCTCCCAGATTAGCTGCTCGTGCAGTCCCCAAGCTGAGGATTGAGGGTGTGCTCAAGCCCGGTGCACGGGGATGTGTGGCCGACTGTCACATCAGATGGTACCACTCAGGGCAACTTGGACATGTACCTGCATTCGTTCAGGGGATTGTCTCCAAGGACGCAAATGAAATGATATAGAAAAATACTATGACTTTTCTTAGCAGTGGAGATACTCTTGCGGAGGGAGCTGCTTTGAATGGGGCCAAGAAAGAGGGGCCTGACACCCCAGGGAGGGGGTGGCTGCCGAGTGGACTTCCAGCGATGGTGGCCTGGTTAATGGCTTCTGATATGCTGAGCACTGGAACCTCGGCTGGGGCCAGTGACAGACACATCAGTGGTGGCTGGGAAGAGAGAGGCCAAAGAGGGACAGGAAGGGACGGAGATTCTAAGTCTGTCTACTGTGTCCTCAGTCTTCCCCCAAGATCTTCACAACTAAGTGTCCCTGGGGGAAGAGGGACAGCCCAGGCTCACCCCAACACCCTAACAAAGGGACAAAGCCACAAAACAACTTTTCCGGTTCAAAGATCCTCAAACAAAGTGGATCTGAATGGCAGGTACAAGGACAGCAGGGCCCTGGCTCTCTTTAATGAGCGGGGGGTGAGCAATGAGGTCACACCCGCACCCTCCAGCTCCAGCAGGGTGCCGGGGGCCTTTGGGTGGCCCGGCTGTGACACAGCTGCACGCTGCGTGGTGTAGGAGAGAACCCCCATCCTGGTTATGTAAATCAAAGTCCAACCGTCCACAGTACGCACTGGAAAGGAATTAGTCTGCTGCGAGGGTGTGAATTTCAGTGGCGCTTCCAGTGCTCCCTCTGTGGAGGAGCGGCTTTGTTCTGTGAAAGGAGGGAAGGTAAACTCTTCCTCGGAAAGCTCCCACGCCTCACCAGGGAGAATGAAGAGACAAAAGAGCAGCGAGTGAGTTCTGTGCACAGTCGATTTCAGAAGGCTGTCACCCGCCCAGATGAGCACTCTCAGGGCTGGGTGCTGTACGGGATGCTAAACACTCCACCTCCCTGAGCAAATGTGTTAAATCCTCCCTGAAGCCTGTGAGGAGGGGAGGTGGCTGTCTGGCTTTCACGAGCACACAGACACTGCCCCAGGTTGGTCTCAGTTCAGTCACCATCTGTAAGATGGCTGAGTGGTCTGATGGTCCACAAGGCTTGCTGGGAGCCAGGCAGCGGGGCCAGTGCCAGGGGTCTCCTGCCTCCCCTCCCTGCAGTCCCGGGCAGCCTGCAGACGCCCTGCACAACACACCCGGCAACAGCGCACCCCTGCGTTCCCCCAATGTGTGATCCCTGAGTGGAAGGGCGACCCCTCAGGTCCGAGAGTGGTGGGCCCCTTGACATGAAAATGGTACATTTGTCGTGGCAAACCTGGTCAGGCCAAGATGGAAACACTTGACTAGCCTGACAGCCAACGTCACAGTTGTGCCCAGGATGGGGAGCTCAGGGTGCAGTGGGCAGGTGCCAGGGCCGGGCTGAGGGCTGGGGAGGCCAGGAGCAAAGAAGCAAACCCGGAACACCTGTGATCACTCCTGAAAGGGGGCGGAGCGGGGAGGAAGGGGAGGAAGGGGAGGAAAGGGAGGAAGGGTGAAGCCAGAGGAAAGACCTTCTGCCAGGGACTCTGGCCCACTTTGAAAGACATGGAAGCTTCCAGATTGCTGGCTGCGTGAGGTGCAGCTGGGGCTCCCAGGCACTTGGGATGCTCTGAGCTACCTTGGGAAACACTGAATGGCCAGAAGAAGACCGGATGCCCCTGTTGGCTTTGGGGTGAGGGTGGGCAGGGGAAGGTGGCTTTCAGAAGCCCCTGCCAGCCACAGCATTTACCCTGGTCTCTGAGGAGTCACCTCTAACTCCATCCCCAGGAAAACAATATTGCAGTTCAGGTGAGGGGCAAGTGTGTGTGTTCTCTGGCTGTTTTTGAGAAACTGAGTTTTTCAAATACTTCAGCAAACACATACTGGCTCTCTTCAACGCAGCATGCATGGGAACCAAATGCTGTCCTCGCCCCTTTGAGGATGGGGCGGAGAGCCGCGCGGAGTCCTCAGGGCACACTGGGTGCCATACTTGTCATGCACATCTTTGAAATCTCTCTTCCTTCCTGACATTCTGCCAAATTTGTCAATTCTGAAACTTGAAAATATTCTGTTGGTGAATGCTGATGATTTGATAGTGATTTCTGGCAACAATATCTTTTTCTTCTCTTGAACAGTTTAAGATCCCATGCTTGCTGCACCCCCACCCTGGGGCCTGCGCGGGGCCTTGGTGGCTGAGGGAGGAGCCCATTCACTGGCTGTGCAGGAGTGAGTAAAGCCCACCCTCTATTTGAGAGGTCCCCAGTCTTTTTGGCACCAGGGACCAGTTTCATGGAAGACAACTTTCCAGGGTCCTTGGGGGGCGGGGGGAGGCAGAGCTCAGGTGGCCCCAGGGGCTGGGGACCGGCAGTATTCAATCCTCAGGAGGTAACTCACAATCTAGAGTCTCCCGCAGCCTAAGGTGGTGTTTCCTGGCCTGAGCTCCAGAAATGGTGATGGATTTTGCATGGAAAAGCTTTCTGGAGGCAACTCTGGGTTAAACTGGAGGATTCTTTCTTGCAGGACTTAGAGCCTTTACTGTGCTGACATGCGTCTTTGATGTCTAACAGAGGACTCTGTGGCACCTCTGGTTTGGAGCGGGGCATGCCCCAGGGCTGGTGTTCCCACAGGCACTCTGGAGGGACCTCTGGGGAGGCCTGAAGGGGGAGGGGATGGCTCAGTGGCTTACAGCGACTCCTAGCTCGTCAGAGATTTTTACTTAAGCCCATGACCTCTCCTTTACTCTCAGGCTGACAAAACAAAGCGGCCAAATGCTTCATGACCCTCCTGGCCAGAATCACAGGACTGCTTCTGCCTGGCACAGTCCCCTCCCAAAGATCTCCCCTTGTATCCTCCCACAGCCTGAGGGGTGGGCTGCCCAGGGTCACGCAGCTCCTGGGCACAGCATTTGCCCCATGGAAGGAGGTGTTGGTGATTCAGTGGCCATGGCGCTCTCTGGCTAGTGCTTGGCTTGGGATAGCCACCAGCACAATCCAGCCCAGTGGTGCCTCTCAGCCCTGGCTGGAATGCTCACCCATCACCGGTTCTGTCCCTGTCCATGTCCTCATCCAGCCCCGCAGGATGCTGCCACTGGGACAGCCACCCCCACCTCTGGCTTTATGTCTCCCCCACAGCGTCTTCTCTGGCACTCCAGGGCGTGATGTCTTTTGAATAACCGACCCTAGCCCATTCCCTGCCCTTCCTCCCTCCCCTTGGCCTAGTTTGAGGCCTTTGCTCCTCAGAGTGGGGGACCCAGGCAAGTGCTCTTTCTGTCCTTGGGCTAAAAATGAGGGACACGGAAGAGCAAGGAATCCAAAAGAATGAGATGCTGGGCTCAGACCTACTCAGTAGGTGGGATGACCCCAGCAAACCCCAGGGAGGGGCCTGGACACGATGGCCCTGGGGCCCCTGTCATCACGTGGCCAGCCTTCAAGCTCTCTAAGCCCTCTATGGCACACCCCACCCCAACTCCAGGGCCCTTGATCCCATCACTCAGGCCCTGGGCCCCTTCTCCCCTTCTCCCAAGGAAGTTGTCTGGTGACTCTGCTCAGACATAGAGACTCATGGGGTCTGAAGCCAGTGCCTGGGGCTAAGGTGCCCCCAGAGCCCTGAATTCACACAGATGTGAGGCTGCTTGTCCAGCGTGGAGGCTGGCGGGTGAGGCAGGACCTGGCTGCAGGAGTCTCCCAGGACTGGGTGCAGGAGGCATCTCCAGCAGCCCCGGGCACTGCACCTGCGAGATGCTCCTTTGCAAGTGGCTGACTGCACGGCCTTGGCCAAAATGCAGCCCCAGTGGAGGCCCCTGGACAAGGCTGTCTACCTCTGAGAGTCTTTCTTAGCTTGGATGGGGGCCAGAGCCCCTGCTTCACAGGATTGGGGAGAGGATTGAATAGGATGTGCAGAGTCTCTCGGACCCTCGTACTTAAAGTGTGCCCCGAGCACAGGGCTGCAAGCTGTTAGCTGCTGTCCACAACCAGAGAGTGCAGAAAGGGAGAGCTGTGTTCAGACACAATTTTAGCAATTTGAAGGAATCAATGAACGTCTGTTGAACTTACTAATTTAAAAAAAAGAACCCTAGGTCTTGGATTTTGTATGCCATTTTTAAATTTCATTTTTTTAGCAATTCATTTTTATTGCATTGAGTGAAAGTATTGTTCTTCAATGGATTGGAACTTTAGCAAGACTTCAAGGCCCTTCACAACAGACGGATTTTTAGATTTTATTCCATGTGTGCTGTGAAGACAGAGAGAG
This sequence comes from Lepilemur ruficaudatus, assembly GCA_963574885.1. Taxonomy (NCBI): domain Eukaryota; kingdom Metazoa; phylum Chordata; class Mammalia; order Primates; family Lepilemuridae; genus Lepilemur; species Lepilemur ruficaudatus. The sequence continues at coordinate 176,202 of CAUYRT010040672.1, read as the reverse complement.
ATGGGTGAGGGTGTGATGGGATCTGATCCTTTAAGACCTTTGTTGAGGAGCGGAGACCAAATGGGACTGCCTGGGTCCCCTCCTTCTCTGGGACTGGAATTGTTTTGGATTCACACACAGAATTCTGCATTCAGGTGCATTCCAAACACAGGCTATGCGAGTGTGCACAAAACTTCCCTAGTTTCCAGCAATACCCTCTGAGAAGTGGGGGTACTGTGACCTCAAGGGGAGCTAGGTGTAGTCCTAGCACTCAAGGGGTGGTGACAGCCCCCATCCCTGGAGCCAGCACCTACCTGCTGCTGCAGCCGCTCCGAGGGGTGGTGGAGCTGCAGAGGGAGAGCTTGGTGGATGAGACCCCTGCCTGCAGCTCCAGGGCGAGCAAAGCACGCACGGACAGAGAAAACTCAAATCACTGAGGGGGTTTGCATCAGCCTTCTCAGCACCTTTTTCTAACGTGTTTGCGCCTTGGCAGGACTCAGGAGAAAGGCAGCGCTGCCACCGATGGGGGCAGCCCCTGACTCCGACCCATGGGTTTACCCTCACTCTTCCTATGCTTCGCTCTGAAAGTATCAAAACATTTTTAAATTGTGGAAGCATTCCTTTGATTTCAAAATCACAGACAAGACTAATATAACAGACACATCTAAGACCCATAACCTTGTTTTACAGATATTATGACTTTCCATATGTACTTATATTTTTTTCTCTCTTAAAAAGAAGGAAGGAAGAAGGGGGGGAAGAGAGAATATGAACATTATAGCTACAACTAATTGCCTCCACCCTGAAGTCCTATATGTATTTATTTAAGATTTCCTTGTGTGTTTTAGATTTTCCATAAATAGAGTGTTTTGGGGTTTTTTTTTTTTTATTCAACAGTATTTTCTGAGATTTATCCATGTTGATACAGGTGGCTTGGTTCATCTGTTTTAAGTGCTGAAGAGTATGCATTGTTTGAATAAACAGAAGCTTACCCATGCCCTTATAGATGGATTGCTTATTGTTTCTGGCTTTCTATAGCATGCAACGTGAACATGAGCAGTTTTGCCCACTGCCTTGTGCACAAGTGGTAGGATTTTTCTAAGGCAGACTCTAGGGCATAACTGCTGGGCTGTGTTATTATTTAATTTTATGTAGGACCCTGGCCTTCAACTCCAAACTTTATCAGTATCTTTTAGCAAAATAAAATGAGGACAAGGATGAAAGTGCCAGACAAGAATCACATTTTCCATCTCCCGCATGAAAACTCAGAGGCTTTTCCTGGAAAAGGGACAGTTTTTGTCCTCGGGGACTCCCAGGAGCAGGCTGCTGAGGGATGGAGCTCCCGGGTCCCTGATTGTTGGGATTTGCTCGTCGCCTCTGTACCCCACGCTGTGCATCCCTGTCGGTCTAAGACTGAAGGAAGAGCTTCGAGTAGGGAAGAGCCAACCAGCAGAGGACAACAGCTCAAATCTACATTTTGCAAAGAGAGGGCCAGATGAGATGACCCTTGGGAGACTTGTACATAGTGTAGTTTGTGTTTGTTTTTCCCACGGGGCAGCTGGTGTGTTTCAGCAAACACTGGGAAGAGGGTTTTGGTTTGGAAACAGGGAACCGGCACCGAGCTACTGATGTCAAACGAGGGCCAACTACGCAAGCAAACAGAATGAAAACAGTCCACTTTATGCCCATGTGATTTTGTGGATATTTCCTTAAAGAATGGCTTCCTTGAAGCCATAAGTATTGTCTTTCATTCTTCCGTTAGTAATTTTACTTCTTAGCTTGGGGGCTGTTATGAATAGGCCTCGGGGCAAACTATGCCATTAAGACTTTTAACTGCTGCAAGTTTTTGTAGGAGTCTGGCGCACACCGCCTCTGGAAGTGGGGGAGGAGGGGCTCATCTTTGTTCTTAGACTTGGAGTAATTTCGAGTGCGTAGTCCTGTAGGAATGGTTGTGAGTGTGTATAAATGAGGTGCTGTTTTTAGATCTTGAACAAAGTGTAAGTGCTGCTCCCCTCCTCCCCTTCTGTCGAGTTCCCTGCTCCCGTTGCAATTCTGGGGCACTGTGCATACGCGTGTACCAGGCCCAGGTCAACAGGAGACATCAGATTCAAGAACGACAAAAGCTGGATCCTTGGCAGAGCTGATCGGCAGGAGCAGTGTGGGACAGCTTGGGTCCGGGAAGGAGGGGACATGTGGAACTATGTGGCGTGGCCGCGGGCTCCACAGTGAGCCCCATGTGAGTCTCTCGTTCCTGCCAAATGCAGCGGTGCATTTGTGAATGTTAATTTACACGAGAAGACCGGTGCTCGCTATCTCTAAAAATAATGCTGACTCTCAAATATGCACACAAAAGCGGATAGATGTGCCTCCTCCCCACTGAACCCCCAAAGGATGGATTTTTCCTATTCTTGAAGTGGAGGTGAGCTTTAACTCTTTATTAAAAAAGAAAGTCTTTTAGTTTTCCATTTGCATTTTCAAGCTCATGGGGTGTTAGACTTGCAAACACCTGGTCTGACATCTGCCCCACCCCATTTGATGGACAGGAGACTGTGGCTTGGAGAGCTGTGTGCCAATGGGAAGCTTCTCACGTGGGGACCCTGTTTCTAGCCCAGGCAAATCATCTTTCCTAGGATGTTCACCTGGCTCATGCTGCTATACCGACTCTGTCCCCAGCTCTGGAGTCCTGGCTGGAACGTCATGGGTGCTCAGTGAGTGCTCACTGGAGGTACGTGTCTTCTCTGGCCCACACAGGGCCTGCACCTGCTCCCCCTATTCTGCTCACAGTGGGAAATACCCCGGAGGGAGCAGAGATGCCCCCTGGGCCCTTGGGACTCAGCAAGTGGTGTCCGGAAGCCTCCAGAATGCCCACTCCACCTGAGGGGCAATCAGGGACACAGGGGGAGGTTGTGTCCTGGCCCAGCCCCCAGGGCTCAAATAGTCATTTAAGGCAGCTGTGAGTACTCAGAACCACGTTTCAAGGTCTGGATAATAGTCATCTGGGAAAAGCATACCTAAGATGCAAATCAGCAGGTGCCGTTGCCAGGCACCATCAGGGGGCCGTGGAAGAAGCCGCTCCCAACAGCTTGCCCTGAGTCCTGGGAGCCACTTGCCTTCCCAGGTTCTCACTTGGTGTCACCCTGGCCCTCCCTCTCGTTAGAGGCTTGGGGCTGTCTCCTTTGCTGCCAGACCCCATCCCCTGAGGGCAAGGCCCACCTGAGTTGTCCCTGGATCCCCCAGAGCCCACACAGTGCTCCCACAAACATCTGACGCAGAACAAAGGGTGAACTCAGGCCAGCCGCAGAGAGCCCAGGCGCCACCCTCGTGGGGAAAGTGAGCGATGCAAAACTCCACGGCTGCTGACTCAGGAGTGGCGTCTGGCCTTGCCCTGCAGTGTGCCAAAGGATTCGCACCCACTGCACACCTCCCATGTGTGCCACGGGCCACTTGAAGAGGGGAGCAACCAGACGACAGGCATGAGACACATTGGCAGGAAACGTGGAGCCACCTCCTGAGAAGGGGACCTGACACGGGAGCTCTGAATGCCCCACCCCACACTCACCTCAACACAACCCAGAGGATAGGAGCTCGGGGGTCCAGCTCTTTCTGAGACAACAGCGCTGGAAACCAACATCCCTCTGTCCTTCCGACCATCTGCTCAAAGGCAGCCAGCAAAGCTCACTCACCTTCTGGGACCCTGATGTGGCGCTCTTGAGCGAGCCCCTCTTGAAGGAGCTCATCTTTCTCAGGGAGCCCATGAGCCGCCCTCTTGCATCCCTCGCGTGGCCAGGCCTGCTGCATGGGGGCCGCCCTGTCCCTGGGGGGCAGAAGCGGAGCCTCTCACACAGCAGCAGCTCCACCGAGCTGGGGCAGAGGGCCCAGAGCCCGGGGCGAGGCCGGCCGGCACCTGGGTCAGCCAGGAGGAGCCTGTGCCGGTTGCCCCCAGGCTTGCCAGCCCAACTCCCAACTCCCACCCCCTGGGTGCTTCCGGGCTCTCCTATAACATCTGTAATCAGGCTTAATCCCTCCATCCCCGAGGGTTTACAGGGGACAGATTTAGCAAATGGCGATTGATAGTAAATCTACTTTGAGAAAGTGGTGGCTGCAAAGGGCGGCCAAATGAGAAGGATTTGGGTGTCCACAAAGGCACAATGCAGGCGGGAGCAGACAGCTCCCCACCACTGGTGTCAGAGCCCCTCCGGGCTCAGCATCCAGACTCCCAGAGGCCCGGCACCCACCTGGGCAGCTGCCCAGGTCTCAGAGCAGGATCAGCAGCCAGGCCCCAGACCCTTGGCTCCCAGCTCTCTCTAGGCCACAAGTGTGCATTTTCTACCCTGTCAATCCGGCCGTGACACAGTGTGTCTTTTTATGTATATCCTGTGTCTGGTGGCCCATCCTATCTGTGCTGCTCTGTGTGGAGGGCTCTCTCTGTCATTTCTGGTTTCAGGGGTGCCTGCCTTGCCCCTCTTGCGGGCAGACGGGGGTCATGGGTCTTTGCAGGCCTGAAGCTGTCCTTGGTGCCAACTCCCCTCTCTCTCCTGTGGGCACATATGTGTCACCTCCAAGGTTCAGGGAACAGACTGAGGCTTAGAGAGGAAATGCCATGTATTCCCATTGTCACTGATGAATTGTTTAAGGGCAGACAGACTGAAAATACAGTGAAAGAAAGCTACGGGGCCCACATATCCACGGGGCCAGGACCTTCGACTGCCGTGTCCAGCTTCTTGCCCCAGGAGGACAGCTCGGCCATGGAGGCTCGGGGGGTGGAGGCACAACCCCTACCTTTTGGGGTCTGGCTTTAGGAGCTTGGGGATTCCCACCTCTCCAACACATTCCCGTCAGGCTGTGGGCAGCTTTCTGCTCCCCAAGCCCCACCTCTTGGCACCCTGGAAATTGTTCAACTGAAATTTTTTGAGCTTCTACTATGGGCTGCACATTGTATATATCAGGAGCTGGGGACGCAGCGGTGAGAATCCCTGCCGTCCTGGAGCTGACCTGATGGGGAGCCAGATGCCTTAAGCAATAAAATATACAGCATGGGGGAGGGTGTACGTGCAGGGAAGAAAGCAGGGAGAAGGGGCGGGCTGGGGGCAGCAGCAATGTTAAATAGGACAGGTTGCCGAGAAGATGACCTTTGAACAAAGATCAGGGCAGGTGGGTGGTGGAGGAGCACACTGGACAGGGATTGGGAGGAGGATTTCCAGGCAAAGGGAACAACCAGGACAAGGGCCTTGACTTGGGGACATGCCCAGCATGTTCCAGGAAGACCAGAGGCCTAGGTGGCTGGAAGGGAGGGCCTGTGGGGATGAGGGCAGGATTGCAATGGGGCAACTGTGCAGGCCCTGGAAGCCATTCTAAGGGCCTTGGGTTTTGTTTCCAATTCATGATCTGATTTACAGTTTAAAAGGACTGCTGTAGTTCTTGGGGTGGACTAGCTAGAGGGGCCAGGGCAGAAGCAGAGAGCCTAGTGGTGAGATAGTGACAGCTTGGAGGGGGAATGGGCAGTGGAGTGGTGGGTGGTGGGTGGTGGGTGGTCTGACCCAAGAGAGAGTTTGAGGATGGAGCCAAGAGAATATGCTGAAAGGATGGGACGTGGGGTGTGAGGGGAAGACAGAAGTCAGGAAACTGCAAGGCTTTGGGCCAGGGCTGCTGGAAGGAGGGGGTCACCTCAAGTGAGATGGACAAGGCTATGGTGGGTGGGTGTGGAGGGGGTCCATGCCTTCAGTGTTGTTGAACCTAATAGCATTTTCTGCCCTAATTTTCAGAGGCCTTGCAGAGGATTGGACGCTGATGACGCCTTATCATCCTGCTGCCCTGGTTTGCGTCCTTGTCCTCAGGCAAATACTCAGCACCCTGCATGCTCTGGCCTCTTGCCCCCAAACTGGAGCTGCTCCATTCCCTGAGGCTCTGTGCAAGTCCTCTGCATTCTTCACTGAGAGCCTAGGCGACCTCACCCTGCCCTTCAGCTCCTGTTGCCGTCTAATAGTTCCCCCATGGCATCCTCCAGCCCTGACCAGCTCTGTGCCTTGTACCTAAGCCTCGTGCCTGACTTCCAAGCTGAGTTCCCATCTGCACAGCTCAGAGACACGTGCCTCAAGCTCGGTATTTCCCTCCTCCCCTGTTTCCCAGGCCAGGTCTCCCACCAGGTTTCCTGCCGCAGTGATGGGTACTCCATCAGCAAGATGGGAAGCAGGAGGCCTGGGAGTCTCTAAGATACTTTCGTGCCCTGGGACCCCCTATCCTACCCTAGGAAACCCCCAACCAGGTTCATTGCCTGCTGGTCAACAGGAAGCCAACACACTGAGACAGCAGAATTTACAGCAGAGAAAGAGTTTAATTCCGTATAGCACTAAGTGGGGAACAGGAGAAATTTCTCAAATTTGCCTCCCTGAGAATTTGGAAAACAGGGTTTTTAAGGATAGTTTAGCAGGGCAAAGGATTAGGCAGTTAGGTTTGCTAATTGGCTGGGTTTGGGGCGGCCTGGGTGGGCCAGCCAATCTGCTGGAATGCAGGACCTGGAAGATACATCTCGAAAACTACCTTTAGGTTCCGAAAGGGTGATGTTATCTACAGAGAAAGCTAAGAATCTTTATGGCCCCCAGTTAGGTGACTGTAGAGTGGCAGTTACAGAGAAGCAAACAAGGGGACAGTGGTTAATTATTTCATTATTTTTAGCTAGGCCTTTGCCTCGGTTCTGGACACGCACCCCTTTATTTGTAAAGGACGGTTTCATAGCCACCTCTGTACTGTGGTCTCCCAGATAAGAAGTCACTCCCATTAACACCCATATGAAAAAGAGTAATCCCCTAAAAATGCAGATCTCATCATGTAATGCTCCTGCTTAAAGCACCTCAGGGCCCACGACTGACCCGAATTCTCACCTACCCTTAACCCCAGCTCTGGTCCTTGCTGGCTTTGCTCCAGGCCCCACCTGCTGTGCTTCCTGGGCAGCGCCGCGTTCCTCATGTGTGTGACAATACTTAGTTAACCTGTGCCTCCTTCTCTGGGCCTTCTTGGGGCCTGCTCTGGGTCTGTTGGGCTCAGTTCTATCTTTTCTTCAAGTTTTAGAACATACAAAATGTGTGGACATGTTCCCAACTTGTATGAAGCTAGCACAATCCTGACACCAAAACCAGACCAGGAGAAGCACCTTAGGCCAGTTCACTGGTAAAAACAGACATAAAATTCATAAAGAAAACAGTAACAAATTGAATCTAGTGCAGTTGTAAAAGAACAATGCCCCATGATTCAGCACAGGCACACGCTATCTTCAGGAATGCAAGGATGACTCAACACTAGAAAATCCACTTGTGTAATTAAGCATATTAACAGATTAACAAAGAAGTGCCCTATGATCATCTCAGTAGCTGCCCAAACAATATGGTCCATCTCAGTAAGGCCGGAAAAAAATTCCCCCCAAAACACATTTGACAGTATTTAGCAACCATTCCTCATTAAAACAGAAACAAGCAAACAAAAATTCATAGCAACCTAAGACACATCCTGTGGATGTCATGGTGATTGGTGAAATATTAGAAAGACTCTCATAAATATCAAGGACGGGACAAAGATGCCCGCTATCCTCATAATTATTCAACATTTATCTGGAGGTTCTAACCAAGGCAGAAATATAGTAAGACAAGAAAAAGAGAGAAGTAGTATAAATATTGGAAAGGAATAGAAAAAAACCGTCTGCCCATAAAAACCCAGGAAAACTAGCAAGCAAGCTATTAGAATTAACAAGAGGGTTCCACAAGATTGGCAGATGCTAGGGCAACAGAGAATAAAATAATAGGTTTCCTATCCTCAAGCATATTCAATTAGAAAATAATTTCCCTCAAATTGCAAAAGAAACAATAAAACACCTGTAATAAGTCTAGCAAGAAGCATGTAAGATCCATGCGAGGAAAATGACAAAATTTTACTGAAGAATGTAAAGGAAGACCATGATGAAATATATATCCTCATCCATTGCTAGAATAATTTCTGGAAATCAATCTAGCAATATCTAGTAAAATAAGGTACACATACTCTTTGACTAGCAATCCATCTCTTGGGAATCTATCCCATAGAAATTAAAGCTGTACCATGTAAAAATATATATTCAGGGATGTTAACTGCAGCATGACTGTAGTGGCAAAAATACTAGAACAAGGCCAGTGGTCTCCAAAGGAGAAATAGTTGAATAAATCGTGGTACATGCACACCATAGAATAATAGACAGCCATTTTTGAAACACCAGTTGACTTGGAAGGATTTCCATAATGTATTGCTATACAAATCAAGACACAGATAGGTATAGAAAGGTGTATATAACATGATGTAATTTTTTGTAAAACAAAACATATATAGATATAGACATCTATCCATATCTATCTTTATCTATATATATTTTGTTTTACAAAAAAATTACACCTATATATCCACCATCTATCTGTGATATGAATGTTTATTGGAAAAGTGAGAAAAATATGTATAGATAAATATGTAGTAAATCTGTGTTTTAGTTCTAATTTTAAATGTTTAGCAAAGTGGTACAAATGTACCAAACAGTTATGAGACCCACGGTGAAAAATTGCAGTTCCTGCCCCACTTTTTCCCCTTTCATTTCCTGCTCAGTGAGATACTCATTTTCGGTTCACTTATCTGCTTCTTTGATATCTACCTACACATTCTAAATAACATACATTTAATATTATTTCTTAACTTTTTAATTTTAGATATTATTTATTGATTTTTTATTAAGGAAGATACAGATATTGTACTTTGACCCTCACCACCCCCTCCAACCATACTTCCCTGTATGGGGTGATATCACAGTTCTGGAGTAAATCAATATTTGTGTTTTCATTACTTTACCAGGAAATTATTTATTTATGATTGATGTAGTGTTATTATAATTCATATAGTATTACTATAATTTCCTTTCAGCTTTTTGTTTAGCCTGAAGTTGATACTCATTGGATTTTCCTTCATTTAATTAGTTTTATGTTTTCATTATTAATTATCTCTAAACTCTATGGCAGATCTGTAAAATTGCTCTCAATATTGGCAAATTGGGACATATACCTTCCACTTTATTTTCACTTTCTTCTTGGAAACAACCTTGCTTCTGCCTGGTGGCTCTCTAGGTTTGCTACACAGCGGTAGTACCAGGACTTGTCTTGACTACCTCCTTGGGATTCCCCTTCACCTCACTCCCATGTAAGAGCCCCTTTTCCCCAGATCCCAGATCTTCTTTGTTTGTGTCCTCACTTGGTGCTCAACAGGTTTTTGATAAAGAATGTATGAAAAGTAAATTTGAGATCTTGCATATCTGAAAATTCTTTTATTTTACCTTCATATCTGATGGATAGTGTGGCTGGATATAAAATGTTGGGCTGGAAATAATTTTTCTCAAAACATCAAAGGCATTGCTCCATTAAATTTAGCTCTCAATGTTGTATTGAGAGGTGTGATGCCATTTTGATTCATGGTCTTTTAAATGTAATTAATTTTTTCTCTCTGGAGATTATTTGTTCTATCTTTTATATACTAAAACTTCAATCTGGTACGCCTTGGTGTTTTTAAAATCTGTTGTGGTGGGTGCTTGATGTATCGTTTCAACTTGGAAAATCGTATTATTCAGTTTTAGGAAATAAATTACATTATTTATTATTATTATAAATTACATTATTACATTATTTCTTAAATTTTCTCCCCTTATTTTCCAATTTTCTCTGCTTTTTCTTTCTGGAACTCCTATTCTTCAGATGTTGGGCCTCCTAGGTTAATGTTCTAAATATTAAAAAATCTTTTATCTTTTAACTTCCTTCACTTTGTCTTTTAATCATATCTTCTGGGAAACTACCTTAGCTTTTCCTGCTATTCCTTAAATTGAATTTAGCTAATAAGTTATTAATTTCCAAGAGTTATTTTTTACTCTCTAAATATTCTTTTTTAGTAATATCTGGTAATGTATCATGGAGACAATATTTCTCTTCTCTCCAAAGACATTAATTATATTTCCTAAAAATATTTTCTTCTGTTCCCTGCCTTGTTTCTGTTTCTTCTGAGTGCTTTTCCATTTGATTTGTTTCTGTCTCTGTTTTTCCTATTAGAGGCTCTTCTCAAATATTCTTTTTAAGAATAGGAGTTCTCAGAGTGTGCCTGACTGGTGAGTTCAGAGAAGAAGTTTCTGGCACGAACCTGGTATTTGAGGGGCCTGCCAGTATCTGTGTGTCCTGTCTGTAAAGCAGTTCCTGCAGAGAGGACTCCTCCTGCCTCTTTCTTGGGAGAAGAAGTCTGGTTGCCAAGGTTCTCAGAGCTGTGTGAGGAGCCAGGTCTATGCATTTCACATCGATTGTGCCTACGTTTAGAATGGTAATGGGTTCCCTTGGCTGTGCATGGTGTTCCCAGAGCCATAGACCTATGAGCAACCTCTCCAGACAGAAAACTTTGTTTTCTATCAGGATAGGGAAGGGAAGTCACTTGGAGTGTGGAGAAGGGGATCTGGAGGCTTTATTGTTTATTAGGCTGACTTGCAACCGCTCCTGTTTTCACATTTTCTCAAGGGATATATCAGATGCCCCCAAATATTGAACTTTTCTGGGGTCATCAGGTGCAAGTCAGTCTGTGTGTTATTAGCTTCTCTCTAAAGGCAGTTAGGTTTCAGCTCTTCCCGCTCTGCCAGATCAATGACCACTGGTCGATCCATCTGCTTTCCAGCTTCCTAAATGTTGTAGGCATTTCTTGAGTGCTGTCCAGTATTCTGCTGATCGCTTTGTCTTTTAGGGATAATGCCTTTGTTATCCATTTGCTGTCATTTTAGTCTGGTTTTGGGAGGGAGCAGAGGTTAATGTGTATTTTCAATCCACTATATTTAACCAGAAGTCCATAATAGATTAAAAAGATTAGTGCTTGAGGGAGGTGGGGGGTTGAAGGGAAAGAGAGAAGTTCGAAAGAAAAAACGTCTGTTATAAAAGGTATTTAAATTTTTTATAATGCATGAATGACATGACCCCATTACTGCAAATGTGTATGTGTGTATGTATATTATGAAATATGAAAAAAGTCACAAAAATGGTGATCTTTGTTATCTCAGAGTGGTAAGATTTGAGGTACTATTTATTTTCATTTTCAAAATTTTCTGAAGAAAAAAAAATTAAATGGATAAAGATTATTTGCCCACGGGTATGGAGGGCAGGTGGCTGCATCTATGAAAAGTCAAAATGCATTTTGTCATCACATGCTTCTGAGAGCTAGTTGCACATGCAAAGAGCTAAGAAGAAGATTCTCATTGATGTATGGCTTATAGAGCAAACAAACTGTCAACAACTGCAGTATCTATCAGTAGGAGAAGGATATGTAAAACATGGTGCATCCATATTCTGGAATAGGAGACAGCTGTTGCAAAGACGGGTGGGTCTGGGCCAGGCACGTAAGACCTCCTAGTTACACTGTTAAGTGGATACCGCAAGCTGCATACAGTACATGTGTTATGAAGCCATTTATATAAAGCAGAAGGAAAAGACCGTGAATCTTCACCAAACAAACCACATCCTCCCATGGGTTTACACACTCGTCCGTGGGTCCTCTTTTATAAACATGTGGCAAAAGTCAGAAGGGCACGTGGCAGCTGTGAGGAGGGTAAGGGTCCAGGAGGACCTAGCCTTGGAGCAGGGTGGGGGCGGTGGGCAAGGTAGACTTTTGCCTTTTTATAACACGTTTGATTTTATACAAATAGAGTATATTAGGGTAGTATTTATGGGATAAAAAGTAATTATACATATATGTTAATTACAGTAATACCCCCTTATCAGCAGGTTTGCTTTCGGTTTCCCACGGTACAGTACCACGAGGTGTTTTGAGAGAGAGAGAGAGGCGCCACATTCACATAACTTTTATTACACACATTGCTGTAATTGTTCTATTTCATTATTAGTTATTGTTAATCTCTCGTGTTGCATTTTATAAATTAGACTTTGTCATAGGTATGTATACATAGGAAAAAACAGCATATATAGGGTTTGGCAATTTCAGACATCCATGGGGGGCTCTTGGAACATGTCCCCCGCAGATGAGGGGGCACTTACTGTGTGTATTTTTCTTACTTATTTGTCTTTTTTCAGAGAAAGGGTCAGGATTTTAATTCCATTTTTTCCCAGGTCTTTTTCAGCCCCATCCAATGTGCTTGCACACCTTCCCCAATGCCCTTGACCTCCGCAAACTGAGGGGACTCTGGCAGGCAGAGCTTTTGTCCAGCCTCTTCCTGGGGACACTACTGAAGAGCGTCTCAGAAGAACACAGAAAATCTACTTCAAGATGCCCGGCTGCCTCCGCCCTGCAGAGAAAGAGCTGGTTTCTTTCGCTTAAGAGGCAGCTTCTCTTCCTTTAAAAAGAAAGAGGAAGTTCTGCTTAGCCAGACAGTGACGGACACTGCGTATTTGTCACATTTCCTCTGGGGAAGTCAGAGGTGCTCACCCCGAGGGATCCAGGCCTTGGGGACAAAGGGAGCCTCAGCACTTGCCTGGGGCAAGCTTCTCCCTGTCTCTGCCCTTCACCTCCTCCTCGGCCTTTGAGACGGGTGCTCCTGTGTGGACAGAGGGGCCGCTGCCCAGGGAAGGACTCTGCCTGACCTGACCCAGGTCTCCTGCTCGCCTCTCAGCCCAGGGCAGGCCCTACGACTGGCGCTCCCCAGGGCCACACGGTGGGGAATTGTCCCTCAGAATCTGCTACCCATGCTTTGGGCACACCAGGCTGAGGAGCACGGTGAAGAAGGAATGCAAATTGTGTGCAGGATAGTCAGTCTTATAGGTCACAGCCAGAGAAGCTTGTCCCAATGCCTTGTGAAAACCCAGAAGTGAGCCAGGCTGGGCAGAGCCCGGAGAATGGAGAATGGGGTAGAGTCAGCCATCAGTGTGGGAGGGCCAGAGGTCCCAGAGGCATTCTTTTGTGGCCTCTACAAAGATCTGGTCATTTGGATCCTTCCAAGAGCTGGACTGGGACAGACAGACAGCTGGGGCAAGGCTGCAGGCACATCCCAGGTCCGTGGGATCCCTGGGGTGGGCAGGGCCGTGCTCAGACCTAGAGCAGGCATCCAGAGCAGCACTGAGAACATCAGCTCAGGGAGGCATCTGAGCTCTTGGGTGTCCAAGTTACATTTCCAACTCACTGGCAGCATTAGTGGTAGAAGAAACATTATAATGTGGACATGAAAAGAAATGTGATTTCATTGAAATATTTATGGATAAGGTGATGTGATGTATGGAATTTGCTTAAAAGTAATACTGGAGGGGGGTGGAGAGATCCTTGCCTCCAAGGAGGTGACCTTTTGGGAAATGCATGTGAATATTTACCAGGCAGAATAAAATCACTCTCCTGATAATGATGAATCCTAGCAATGAACTCGACCTTTGCAAATATCAGATGCTCAATCAATACATGTCAAAAGAATTATTTTCAATGCCAAATATGTGGTGCTTTGTGTTGGGAAGACACTTGAAACTGGGATGGAGACAGAGAACTCTGCAATGGATCTGCTCTGTCTGCCATGGGGCAGACGAGGTGACCTGGGCTGTGTGTTCATCAGGCCCAGTGTAGTAGCAGGAGCCACTGATTTTCACTAAGGACATCATTTTTGCCAACTGGTGTGTGTGCCTCAATCTCTTCCTGCCTGTGTCTTTCTCTTTCCTTCTCTCTCCCTCTTCATGTGGCCTGTAGCCTGTCCCTTAAAAGCATGTATATTGGTTTGTCAGGACATATAAAGGCTTTGCTGGTGTGGGGACTATGAAAAGTCTCATAGTAGCAGCGCCCAAAGAGAGGCCAAGGCTGGGTGAGTTTGGCAGGAGGGGTCTTCCCTGGGGTGGGAGAAGGCTGCTTCCAAGAGTAGGTGGCCTGGGAACTTGCTGCAGACACAGAGACTGCGGAAGCTCATGCCATTAAATGTGCCATTAGCAATCTCCAGACCCCAAATGGTGGAAAGAATTAACTTCACACTAAGCCCGAACGGTATTACTCTCGCTCCATTCCCCGAGCTTAAGCTTCCTGTATTTTGGAGCATCCTAAATCAGGATTAAAGGTGAGCAGGCAGGGCCAGGCTAGAGCTGAGCCCCTAAATGGAGCGGGGAGCACCTGTATAGGGACAGTGGCGAGGCTGCCTGTGGGGCAGAGGAGGGGTGACTGCTCATCTCTGTGGCCCATCTGGCTGCCCACCTGCCCCTGTGTCATGGGACAGAGACAGGTGGCCCTGCTTGAGCTTGGCTAGGAGGGGACCTGGGCTCAGTGCAGGCCCTGCTATGCAGAGCTGTGGGGCTTAGGCACGTTTACTTCCCCATAGCTCTAAAGGCCCCACATAGCCCTCTGTTTGGGCAGAAGTTCCTTAAACTGTAGAATGCTCCATAATTTAAAGCCAAGTCCCCTCCTTCCTGCCCACGCTTAGGCAGAGAGCCAGAGTGCACGGGGTCCAGGGCCACTTTTAATGGCATCTGGGTCTGCAAACGATTGGCTCCTGGCAGGGACCTCTGCTCACCCCCACCCCACCCCACTCCCTGTGCCTCTGGGCTCTCTAGGTGCATATGTAAGGGCAGGTCCAGGTTTAGGCAGGTGTGCAGCTTGTACAATTGGGGGATCCTCTTGAAGAAAATGAACATAAACATACAAATGCATAATTCGGCGCAAAGCCTAGGCAGGGGCCACACGTGTGAGGAATCAAGTTTGAGCTTTGCCAGACATGGCAGCTCACATGTGTAATCCTCGCACTTTGGGAGACTGGAGGATCACTTGAGGCCAGGATTTGGAGATCAACCTGGGCAGCATAGTGAGACCCTGTTTCTAAAAAAAAAATGAAATAAAATTAGCCTGCTGTGGTGGTGCATGTCTGTAGTCCCAGCTACTTGGGAGGCTGAGGTTGGAGGATCACTTGAGCCCAGGTATTGGAGGATGCAGTGAGCTATGATTGCACCACTGCACTCCAGCCTGAGTGACAAAGTGAGACACTGTTTATTATATATGTGTAAAAGTCTGAGCTTCATTTGCTACAGGGAAAACCCACCTCTGTGTGTACACAGAGGCCGGGGCTGCAGTGGCCCCGCGTGTGGGGTGGATCTGATGCCATGCACACACACCCCCAATATTGTTTGGACAAATGGTAACCAAGCCTCTTGTTTCTCTCTACTGTCATGGCAGCCTGTCATATGCCGACAGACCATTAGTGCTGTAAAAAAGGACAGAGAGTCTGAGAGGTGGTCCCTGTCCCCAAGGGGCTTCTCTGCAAGCCAACGTAGGAGGAGGGAGCTGAGGGTCCCACTGAGTCAGGAAGCATAGCGTCATCTTGCTGCTTGGTGACACTTGCAGTGACTAAGGGTGGCTCAGTCCTCTCTCCTTGTTTCCGCTCCTTCCTGAGGCTTGAATAGTTAAAAATAAATAAAACTGCACTTTTGTATATATGCTCAATCCACAAAAACACGCACCTTAAACTTTGACAGACTCTAGTAATTGCGTTCTCTCCATTAAGAAGAGAGCGGAAGAGCTCATTTTAAAGACACTGCACAATTTGAGTGAACTCCTTAAAAAATCTAATTGTTGAAACATTGCTCATTGTTCTCCCTCAGATGTGAAAATAAAATCTCAGAAGGTTCTCAAGATGAGCATTTTAGAGAAGAAACGACCCTGACAGACTCGCTTTGTTGAATGCACCTGGCCACGCGTGGCTGTGAATACCTAAAATTCCCAAACTCAGAACTTTAGAAATGTCATCACATTTTTGCAAGCATGAAAACCCTAAGAGGAAGAGTGAAAAGAAACCCAACCACAGGTGTGTTGGGAACAGAGCTGCAGCCTGGGCATCCCAAGGAGTGACCCAGGGGTGGTCATCTTCTGGTGGGTAACTGGAGGGGTCCCTTCATCTCCTCTCCACAGCAAAAGTGAGTCAGCCTTGAATTGGAGGCAAGGTCCACCCTGGTCGCCAGCCAGGAGCCCTGCCTCACTCACCTGACTGGCACCATCAGGCCTGGAGGAGCCCATGGAGCACCTCAGTGAGGGCGCTGTAGGTCTAGGCACCAGGGTTTAATTGTCCTCCCTGTCCCAGCATGGATGCTCCGGGCAGGGCTGGTTCACACCCGCCCGGGGCTCTTCTTTCTCGGAGCAGGACCCTGGGTCTCCCCTAGTACGAGGGCTGGTGAGTTCCAGTGTCTGAGCTGGACCCCTCACTCAGGGCATTAGGGCACAAGTTGGGATGGCTTTGAGGAGCGAGATCTGGGTTCTGGAATCTTTATATTCATTAATAAGACCCTCAGATCTTACAAGCTGGCATTGGTACCATTGCAGGAAGCAGCGTTTGGTTACGGTCTCAGCCAATATTACCCTGGACAACGCCCCTGCTATGCAATGTGCTATACCGCACACCAAGCTCACTCGGCAGGTTATTTAAGAGGGGAAGAAGGCAAATACAAGAGATGCAGAGAAGCTCAATTTGTTTTTTTATTGAATTATTAATAATTTTATTTATAATCATGGATTTAAAATGGGATGAAGGTAAAATAGCACAGAATTGGCACCCTGTGTTCTCAGCACTCACCTCACTCCCACTGGCCTCCATAGGGACACCCACAGTGACACCCTACTGTCTATACCCTACTGTCTATACCTACTGCCTATACCCTACATCTATATCTTGCTGTCTGTACTAACTGCCTCTATCCTAATGTCTATACCCCATTGCTCCAACAAAGCAGATTCAGGTGAAGAGTCACAACAGTGGGGACTCCAGGAGACTGGGGCAGCCAGAGCAGGGCACTTTCAATCTGCAATCCACATGGACCCTGGCACCGCATGGCCTCCTGGCAGCATCCTCTAAATGAGATAAAGGTGAGGTGGCTGGTGCACGTCCTGTAGTGTGCACGTGAATCTCCTGGGATCTTGTTAATACTCAGTTTCTAATACACTTCTGGGGGTGTCAATGCTGTTGGTCCTCAGACCACACTGTGAGTAGCAAGAATCTAGATGATTCTCTGTCCAGGAAGATTCAGGACTGAGTCATTATGCCTTGCAGGAGCCCAAGGTCAGCTTCAAAAACACTGCTCATTACTTCCCCAGCATTTCTCCCCCGCCCCCACCCTGGGAGCTTCTGTTTGGGGAAGCATGTGTCCATTTCCCTTGCAGGGCAGTGGGAGAACATGTCCTTCTGCTTTATGAAAAGCAAAGGGACTCTTGGTTGGGGAGACTCTTTTGCATTCCTGGTAAGGTGCCCTTCATTCTCTTTGTTTCTTCCTTCTTCATCTTCCTCCTTTCCCATTCTGTCTGCCTGCAGCACAGACTCAATCCAGTACCACAGAAGGAGGCCAATTTTCAAGCATGAGAATGAAAGCCATTTTCTAGAAGTGGGGGGATGAACAGACAGTGGGATCCCAACCCCCCCCCACCGACAGTCCTGCAGAGCCCCTGCTTGTGCCCTGGACCATGTGCTTCCAGGAGGCTAGTTACCTGAGAAAATACCTCACTTGTTACATCACCATTTTACAGTTTTCTGTTTTATGCTGTCAAACCAGATTCTAACCAATAATCCTTGTTTGGGATTTGCTTGACCAAATATGAGGACAACTTCACAAAAGAGGCCACCTGAGAAGGATAGGCACTAGAGGCACGCAACACAGACCGTACGTGATGTTGATCTGTCACACTCTGTGATATTGGTCTCAGCCTCATTTGGGACTTAATGAAAATAAGGTATTACTTGCGAGTAGCAAAAATATACTCCATGTGCATAAAATACCTAATTGCAGATGTAACTGAGAGACTTAAAAACTGCACAGAGTGAAAGAGAGGACAATAACTGCATATAAAGAGAGGGCAGTAACTTGCCAAGCACCACCCGTGTGCCAGGTGTTTCCTATACGTTGCCTCTGAGTCCCCGCAGGGCCCTGGGAAGAAAGGCTCTCTGCTGCTACCCACAGATGAGCCACAGACAGTGCTAGTCCCCCAGGAAGCCGATGGGACCCTCACTTGCCCAGGACCCTCCCAAGGCCCTGGGAAGGGCTCTAGCAACATGCTCACATAGTTTTGTTTACTAAATTTAAAAAAATGAGATATTTTGATTTTTTTTTTCCCTTAAAGAATGTTCCAGTTACTTTGGCTATGTAAAAAATTGCCTCCAAGTTTAGTGGTTTTAAACAGTGATAATCAGACTTGGACTTCCTGTCTAGACAAGATGGTTTAGCCTTGTCTCTCCCTGCTCATCTCTACTATAGCTTATAGTTGGTTTATAGTCCAACTATAAACCCTGGAAATAACACAAGAGACAACTAAAGAAGAACTCTGAAAGGCTATAAGATGAAGGCAACTAGCTGGGGTCACAGGACTGACATTTAGCATATAGGTGGGGCATCTCATGACTCCTCTCCCAGTAGAGGAAGATGACCTAGGCCCAGTGTTTCCTGCTAGCAACATAAGGCAGCCAAGGTAGGCTCATTTCTCCCCCAGTTTGAGCTGAAGTCCCATGGACAACACCAGGCAAGCCTCACAGAACTGGTGAGAGAGATCCATCAGAAGCCCTGCTGACAACTGTGGCCAGAGAAAGTGCTCGCCCTCTCTGCCGGATCTGAGACTCCACTTCCACAGCTAGAAAGACCAGGCAGCCTGGAGATGGGCCATTCGCATCAGCATCAGGCAGCCTGGAGATGGGGCATGCACATCAGCAAAGAGGATCCCACCATAAAAAGCACCCAGCCCAGGAAGCTTCTCTTTCCCTGCAAGACTATGACTCCCTCCCCTCCCTTGAGACTGAGGCTGAGATAAGTACACCAGGCAGCCGGTGGCACTATCCAGGAGGAATATCACATCAAGGGAAGTGCTCTTCCACCACGGGTGCCTAGCCCAGGAAGCTTTCTTTATCTCTGTGGGCTGAAGACTCCTTTCTCTCACCTAGGAGGCACCAGGTGATTTGGTCTGGGGAAGGTCCTCCTGCTCCCTGAAGCAGCACCTGCAGGGGCCAGTGGAACCCTCTGTCACATGAGAAAAGTCAAGCAGACTAAAAAAGCACAGCAAAGGCCCTGAAAATTAGATGTCATTGCAACCACAGCCCACAAAAGTAGGTCACACCTGCATTGCTAAACCTAAACAGGGTGGCTGCCTACTAAAATAAAAAGTTTAAATAGGACCTGGAGTTTCCTAACATAACAGCCAAAATTCCAGGCTATAATAGAAAATCATCTGTCATACCAAGAACCAGAAAAATTGCAACTTAAATGAGAAAAACAATCAACTGATGCTCACAGTGAGATGAATCAAATGTTGGAATCATTTGACAAAAATTTTCTAATAACCATAATAAAAATGATTCAATAATTAATTATAAATTCTCTTGAAACAAATAAAAAATAGTAAACCTCAGCAAAGAAATAGAATATTTCTTTATATATATGTATATATATAAATATTTATATATATGTAAAAAAAGAACTAATTATAGAACTGAAAAATACAATAAAATAAAAATTCACCAGATGGACTAAATAGTAGAGTGGAGGTAACAGAGAATAGAATCAGTGAACTTGAGGACAGGTCAATAGAATTTACCTAATCTGACCAACAGAGAGAAAAGAGACTTAAAAAAAAATGAATAGAGCCTCAGTGACCTGTGAGACTATAAAAAAAAGATCCAACATTCTTATCTTGGAGTTCTAGAAAGAGAAGAGAAAGAGTGGAGCTGAAGAATATTATAATGGCTGAAATTGTCCCCAATTTGGCAAAAAACATTAACCTGCAGACTCAAAAAGCAAAATTTGTGTAGGATAAACCCAAAGAAATTCACTCCATGATACATTATAACTTCACTTTTGAAAACTAAACGTGAAGAAAAAAATATTAAAAGCATCCAAAGAGAAATAATACATTATCTACAGGGGAACACCAATTTGAATGACAATGGCTATCTTACCTGAAACCATGCAGACCAGAAGGATGTGACATGACATTTTTTAAGTGTTGAAAGAAAAGAACTATCAACTGTAAATTCTATGTTTGGTAAAATTATCTTTTAATAATAAAGGAGAAATAAAGACATTCTCAGATGAAGAAAAACTAAAAGAATTTGTCATTAGCAGACCTACCGTTAGAAATTGGCTAAAAGAAGCTCTTCAAACAGAAATAAAATGATAAAAGAAGGTATTTGGGACATAAGGAAAAAAGAAAGAACAACAGAAAGAGCATAAATAGGATAAATACAATGGATTATCCTTCTCCTCATGAGTTTTCTAAATCATATGCGATTGAAACAAAAATTATAAAACCATCTGATACTCAAGATGATGGAACTTAAAAGTGAGGCAGACAAAGGGACCTAAATAAATAAAGTAAGCTTTCCACACTTCATTGGAAGTGGCAAAATGTTGATATCATAAGATTGCAGTAGTTTTCTGTGTATGTTATAATACCCAGAGAAAACACTATAAATAAATCAACATAGAATTTTAAAAATAAATGTTCAAGTAACCCACAGGAAAGCAACAAAAGAAAAATAGAGGAACAACAAATAGAGGGAACAATATAAAACCAGTAGTGAAATGGCAGACTTAAGCATTAATATATCAATAATTATCTTGATTGTAAATGATATAAATACATCAATTAAAAAAACAAAGGTTGGCAGAGTGAACAACAACAAAAAAACCCAACCCAAGCCCAAACCCTATTACATGCTGTTTAGAAGAAACTGACTTCAAATTTAGGGACATAGGTAGGTTAAAAATAAAAGGATGAAAAAAGATATACCATGCTTGACTAAATTTTAATTTGGATGGCTCTAAAATTCTACACTCACATTTTCTCTCTGTTTATTTTATTTTTTATTTTTAAATTTAAAAAATTTTTCTTACGTACATTGCCCTTGCCCCCCTCCCCCCTCCAGTCAGAGCCTCAAGCCTGACCATCCCGCAGATGGTGCACATTGCACTCATTATGTATATATATATACCCATCCCTTCCCCCCCCGCCCGTCTGCCCGACACCCAATAAATGTTGTTCCTGTGTGTCCACTTAGGTGTTGATCAGCTAATACCAATTGGCTGGTGAGTACATGTGGTGCCTGTCTATCCATTCTTGGGATATTTCACTTAGTAGAACAGGTTTCAGCTCCATCCAGGAAAATACAAGAGGTGCTATATCGCCATTGCTTCTTATGGCTGAATAGTACTCCATGGTATACATATATCACATTTTATTAATCCACTCGTGTATTGATGGGCACTTGGGTTGTTTCCACAACTTTGCAATTGTGAATTGTGCTGCTATAAACATTCGAGTGCAGGTGTCTTTTTTATAGAGTGTATGACAAGGTTGTTAAGTTGAGACTAGTTAGAGCAAGTGGTGGCCTGACTAAAGGTATGGCTGGCTTTGATCTTTTTCAAAGCTTAGACTTTTAAGATTGGTTGTTAATTTTTGAAAACAGATTTATTCCCAGTCTCTCCCAGCATACAAGTTCAGAAACATTTTTTCCACACCAGTTAGCTTCCTATCGTTTTAAAAAAAGAAAATCCATAGAGAAGAGATCCTTTCAGCAGAACATAACTTAAGAGTTAACACGTTTTTTTTCTAATATCTAGTCTAAATTTCTCTTGCTTCAATTTAAGCTATTTTAAGATAATACGTTTTCAGTGTTAATCTTTCTGAGAATTACACAATTTAGATGTGGAAGAGATCTCAAAGATATTCTAAAATAGTGCTTTAATTTTAAGGATGAAGAAACCAAGCCACCCGTTGTGATTTACACAAGGTCGCCTAGTTAAAATGGCAGAAATGACTAGTTATTTCTCAAAAAAAAATTTTTCCCAAACTAAATCCCAGTTTCTATATCCAACCATTATCTTGTCAATCCTTTAATCCTTTTCATTGACTCTACAGTTTTCCCACATCTCTGTTAAGCTGTAGAGCTCAAAGCACGTCCCAGAGAACCGTAATAATGGCGTACTGAAATGAAGCACAGGTTAGATTCCTGTAGTGTTTTTCACATTATATGCCTAAAATATCTGTGTCTCAATTTTACAAATGTATCTAGCACAGCCATTTGAATAAAACTGTAAATTTTATTACAGATATGTAAAAAGCTGTCACAATACAACTACAATTGACTCTGTAAACTCATATATATTGCTCAGTGTAGATTTGTGAAATAATTTATTTTTTAAAATAGGAAGTAGTCTAAACATTACTTTTGAAAAGAGATCATAGATAAGGCAGCAACAAAGAGACATCTGTAATTAGATAGTGAAAATCATCTGTTATTAAAGTAATTGTTGAATTTTCCTTTTCTTTGAATTAAGGTATATATTTTACCACAAATTGCCTAGTATAACAGATTTATTGACTGCCTAGGAATTCACATTTGTTGTAGATTTATTTTCCCTCTTTTCCCTTGCTCTTAAATCTTTTTCAGAATTAATTTTAGAGTTTAAATATGCCTTCGTTTTTACCTGTCATCATTCGCTTATTCTTTGATAATGAAATGAATTAATAATTCTTAGCAATTATAAATGGAACCATCCTCCATCTATCATGAGCTAATTATACAGGAAAAATATTACTTTTGAATAAAGTGTCACATAATAGATAAAGTAACATAAAAAGCAAACGATTGCTTCTCCATATTGTGCATAAATTAATATACTTGTTATAGTGATATAGACATATAATAAAAATTAAAGAGTACCTATAAATGTATAATAAAAAGCAATCATACTTCCATTTTTGATGTTTATATCATTTTGTTTTTATTTTTAGAACTTTCAGTAATATTGTTAGAGCTCTATTTTTGCTTTCTCAACCTCAGCCAACGTGGCTGCTTTCATCAAGGTAAGATGAAGTCAACATACCCCTTGCCCTTCTAGTGGTTCTTCTCCCTCTACTTTTAACTTTCTCCCTTTTCTCAAATATCCCTACATTTTCATATTTTGTAGGCTGTTAAAACTACCATTATATTCATAATTTTTGCCTGAGTTTTGTATAGATTTATTCATAATGCTGAAAACCAATAAACTGTATTGACATTATTATAAATGTATCAGCTTCACTTAAGCCTATGCCAGAATGAACACGAATATTAGTTGTTATAACTGTTGTTTTATTATTATTATATCTAAATGATTCCTGACAATGTATAACATTTATTAAATACATTCCCATTATCATGAAACAATTTGGGGTTGTTTAAGGTTTGTAAATGCAAAATTTTATTTAACCAGAATACTGTATATAAAGCCAAAAGTCAAGAATAGTTATTAATATTAGTATAAAATGTATTAATTCTTTCAGATATAGATCTACCTGAACCTTATCCATAGAGTTTTCCCAAAATTGCTAATATAGAGAATAAAGACTTCTTTGTCAATGAATATTTTCTTTTCTCTTATAACTATTTGTGATTCTATTATAAAACAGAATAAATACATTCTTGAAGATATGCTTTCAGATGTATTCTAGTTCGCAAGCCACTAGTCTTTTATTCAAGATGTGTCAGTCAGCTGTGAAACATATCTGTTCCTACAGTGAATCAAAAAAAAAAATGGGATAGAAACATATTGTACATGTCTTCAACATTCCAAAAAAAGACAATATATAGATCTTCAACATCATAAAAAAGACAATATATATATCCTACGGATAAATAGATCTTATTTTTCTTATAGAGAGATAGATGATAGAGAAATAGATGATAGAAAGATCGATCTTTCTTTTCTCCATGTAAAAATCCTTACTTGAAAATTATATACAGCAAACTGATATGCTAAAATCATTTTCCTTCCTTGACAATATTTTACTTAGAAACTAGATACATCAAAGAATCATTTCTCTTTGGAAGCCTAGAAAAAACTTTTCCTTCAACCATATACTTCATTCATCTAGCAGCATGCATATTTGGTGAAAAATAGAGTTTCCCTCTGCTTCCTTGTTCAC
This sequence comes from Lepilemur ruficaudatus, assembly GCA_963574885.1. Taxonomy (NCBI): domain Eukaryota; kingdom Metazoa; phylum Chordata; class Mammalia; order Primates; family Lepilemuridae; genus Lepilemur; species Lepilemur ruficaudatus. Next base: position 152,304 of record CAUYRT010040672.1, on the reverse strand, counting down.
CTAGGAATCCAATTCCATATTCCATCCCAGCATGAATCTTTGTGATTACACATTAAACATAAGTTTCTTTCATCCTAGAGCTAAAATATAGAGAAGACATAAACCCACAGTAATGCAAATACCAAAACAGTCACCTCAAAAATGTCCACTTAAAGACATTAACAAAATTAGAGTAGGAGAGGAAATTAGCCAGCTATTCATTATGAAATGAAAAAGGTAGAGCAAACTTTTCTCTTCCTCTCTTTACTGTCGCTTCCAACTCCACTCAACTGGAGCTAAACAGATATCTGAAATCTATAGTTATAATCTTCTTTGATATGGTATTAACAGTATTAACACTCAAATACAAATATTACCTGAAATAGTGAATGCATTAAATATTATCAGCCATTGAAGAAGGCATGAGTAAATGAAGACTACTCCATATTCATGAACTGCAAGATTCAGTATCACAAAATCTAGTCTTCCTCAAAATTTATCCATATTATTAATGTAATCTCTCAATAGCCCAGCAGTTTTTTTGGTGGAAATTGGCCATTGACTCTAAAACATTAGGATAATGTAAAGCCAAGAATAGTCAAGTCATTCTTGAAGAACAAAGATGGAGGATTTATGGCACCAATGGCAACACATTTCCAATATCATACTTCCCTCTCCCCTCCAAATATGAGTGTTATTAGCACAATAACCTATAAACTGTTCTAACATTAATTAATTTCAATCACTTTAGTATGTACTATATGAATATTATTTTAGATGTTCTCTATATATTGTATTGTAAAGCCTGAGTTAAACTTTTGAAATCCTTTTCATAATGTAATGTATATTTCTAGAAAGGAGGATTGTGCCTGCTTATTGGTTTTGTAAAATAAAATGAGTATATAATAAAATGCTATGTGCAGATAGCATGTGCCTATAAAAATCTATCTATATCAGCAGGAAGAGCAGCAGCAAAAATCCTTAAATAGGAACGAATTTGCTGGCATATAGTGCTCTGCTAAGCAACCAAGAAATCATACTACATAGTATTTTCCTTGAGGGTGGGCAATCTTTGATTCTCATTCATTGCAACTGAGGAGTGAAATGTTGGAAGGAGAAAAAAGCTATGATCCCTGTCTGCAAGTAGTTTTCCATTAGCAAAAGAGTGAATGAAAACTTCTCGGCCACATTATAAGTAAACTGAGTGTATGTGTGTGTGTGTTGTACATGTATACACATCTGCAATTGAGAGAGGGCTAAAGAGGAGAGGGGAGGAGATAATGAATGAAGTGTTAGAATTTAAGTTCTCTATGGAAGAACAATAACTTGTTCACACTACATGTAATTTTGCCATGCAGAAACCTGTGGCACGCAAAAAGAGTAAGTAATTGGCACAGGAAACTTGGAGAGCAGACATGGGACTTCAGGCTTTCATTACTTATTTATTGCATTTACTCATTTATTCAACAAATGCATAATGAATACTATTAGAGTATGTGCAAAGTACGCTGGGAGGTGCTGGAATATAAATGAATCCATGTCTAGAGTAAAACAAAACAGATTGTCATGGTAGGGAGATCTTCGGAGAAATACAGAGAGTGGTGAGCTTGATTATAAGCAAATATTTATAGATACAGGAAGTGGAAATGGGAAAAATATTTGTGCCCGCAAGATAATGATATCAGGAACTGTAAAAGTGAAAATAAATAAAAGGCTGTGAGATAAACTATATGATGTTTCTAATATGAGACTTCAAATCTCAATGGACACTGAAAGCAATTTTAACAGAGAAATGTCTTTCATACTCCCCTGAAAAGCCTCCAGCTTTAAGTTTTAAGGTTACTTTTTCAGGAATACCCTAAATCACATGTATTAAATTCACATTGTTTTCTTTTCTAAAGAGAAACTAACATTGATTTGTACTTTTCTGAAATGAACATAAGCTCAAATCCTAGTGAGCACATAATCTTTCTAAGCATTTTGTTTCTTATGTACAATAATAGTACCTACCTTGTTTCCTCATCTGTAACATTAGTAAAATTATAACAATTACCTTTAAAGACAGTGTAGGGTTTCAGTGCAATAAACTAAATAAAAAATATAGCTCAGTGCCTGGCACATAATTAGGGCTCCATAAATATTAGTTAATATTATTATTATTTATTCCAGCTTATTTCAATCTATTTTTGTTAATTTTGAATGTGTTCTGAGAAACTTTGGAGATTGAGATCTATCCATTGTCAAGTAATTGAATCATTTAAAAATAGTATTGATATGTAAATGTACACAAAAGCCCCAACCCACAAAATTAATAAATAAATTTTAAGAATAGAATTGACTAACAGTAAGGAAACTAAAGTTCCTTAGAACTTAAAAAATAAATCTTTATAAAATTACGGTTATTTCGCGGTTACTTGGTGTCCACTAAGTTATGGTGGTTTGCATTATGGAAATTCAGTGACATGAAATATACTTGAGAACTTTTGTTTTGATTACGAAGGAGTAACTAGTATGACACTTACCCCGCAGCCACGAACAATTCACTAACTTAACGAAATACAGGAAACAATTTCTTTCATACATTTGGACAAAAAAGCAGTGCAGAACTGTGATCCCAGAGAAAAGAGAAAGAAATGGTCATCTTACACTGCGGCAGTTTCCACCCCGGAGTCAATTTCAGGACCGTGGTACAGTCAAGAGGAACTCAAGCAGGAAATGGAGATTTTGCTAAGATGAGGAGACGCCAGTTGGAGTTTGGGGAAGCTAACTCGGCTGTGACCTGCGGGATCGAGTACCACATGGGAGGGAGTTCTAGAGAAAAAGGGCTCCAGCAGTCTGCGTACGTTTGTCAAGTCTTCAGGTGGATATTAATCATCACTTTGAAAGAGAAATATTTTTCGTCAGGTGAAACAAAACAAAATAAAAATACAAAACAGCTGAAGATTTGTACGCAGAATCTCATAGAACTCATACAGAGCTGCGAGCTCTTGTTGGACATTGAGGCAATCAGCAGAAACAGTGGAGAGTCACCCCCAATATTAAGACTTAACTAGCCTTAGTGTAAAGGTCTCTCTAAATACACTCTAACAGAGCTTAAAAAGAAGGCTCATAAGAGGTAAGAAGGGGGGGAAAGTTGATCAGCAAATAACTGCTTGACTAAAGAAACGACTTCAATGGATGCACAAAAGAGGTAAAATCGGGAGGAAATGATTGCAAAGAGGAATCAAGGAACTTCATAAGGTGGTGGAAACGGCTAGTATCTTGATTCATGGTGGTTGAACAAGGGTTACACATTTGTTAAAACTCACTTAGCTGTATATTTAAGTGGGTTCATTTTATTGTATATATTATTATGCCTTAACAAATTGATTTTAAAAAGCATTGAATGTCTAAAGTTACAATAAAGTTAATAAACAAATTACATTTCAATTGCAAGTTCTTATAGAAACAATGCATCTTTTGATTAAATCAGAGAAAATTTTCAAGGACACGGAGGACACCTTATTATTATTATTATCATTATTTTGGATATGGGTTCATCTCCTCAATGCCTGAAAAATAGCATTCATTGTATTTTCAGATGAACTACAAAAGTTCAATGCCAAAGACAGATGAACTTTCTAGTAGATAGACACGTAGAATCATGTACTGCAGATAAGCATTTAAAGAGCTTGTGTAGTATTTCAGCCATTCATCCACACCATGATCCCATTTATGTGTTTTTATGCTGAAACTCATATATGGACTAGGATTAAGCAGAAGTGGAGAAAGGGGAAATTGATAGGGACAGAGAGAGAATACTTTAAAAAGAAGTGGAATTTAGGCATTAATAGCATATATTGCTTGTTAATTTGTCACAATTCTAGGTGAATGTAGAATTCTCTGAGCTAATTATTCATGCAATGTCCATCCTGAGTCTCAATGATAAACTATGGAAAATTAGTATATTCGTATTGTTATAAAAGGAAGTTTTAAGGAAGGAAACTAATACGGGTGAGATTTTTCAATTTTTCAATGTGCATTTGATTCATTCACTTAACAGTTACTGAGCACTAGTTATGGTTGGGACACAATGAGTATTAGATGTATACTGCAAAACCTTCAGTGAGTACTTTCTCAGTGACTTTAGGAGGTTTATAGTAAGGACTAAATGACATAGTACACATCAGTGCTTAGCTCTGAGCCTGGCACATGGGAAGGACTCAATAAACTCAGCTATCTTGGCGAGGATGAAGACGACCATATGAGATGGTTTGGTGGTGGGTGTTCTTTCTAGCTCTCAAAAAGTAAGATATATAAACTAGGCAAAACAACTTTTATTTCCGATATAATTTATTCTTTAATAGCATTAATATAAAACTTGGTGATAAGTTACAATGAAAATAAAAATTGTTTTGTTTTTAAAGGCCAGTTAGATTAGACCTTGCATAAAAGTTTATTTGTTTGTTTCCTGGAGGGGATGCATGGAGACATCCAGAAAAGACCAAAGCAGTGGCGTTTGAGCGGAGCACTACCAGGAAGATTTAGATTTCTGAAATAAAAGGTAAGAGGCCTGCCAGAGGGATGAACAGTATGGATAAAGGCACCGCAGAGAGAAAACAGGATACGTTTAGAAAACATGAAATGCCACACTGTGTTTATGACATGGGGTTCAGGAAAGGGATTCCTGCTGCTACAATAACTGATAGCTATAAATTCCTGATATTATCTATTTATTAAGTGCTTTATTTGCATTACTTCATATAGTTTTTATTGTTCCTGTTTGTCCCCTTCTCTGTTAACTAATTTGACTAATTTCTAACAGCTAGTAAAAAGCAGAGTTAGAATTTGAGGTCTGACCCCAAAACCTCTATTGGAAGACTTGAGAGGTATAAGGAAATGTCAGGACTGGCAAAGACTCTAAAGATTTAGGACAAAATTGAGGGCAGGTGTTTATTTCTGGCTGGGTAACACACTTTACAATTAAGTCAGGGAGAAATGAAGGCTTGTGCAGGTTTTGGAGAAGAAAAACATAGGAAATTGCTAGTGTTCTATTTTAAGCATTGCAAAATTTACATAATATTTCAAGCTATATCTGATATTGAAGCATATGTTGTAGGTGTAAATTCTGCCAAGGACAGCTGTAGAGTCAAACACTTTTTCTTAATCCACCTGACAATTAGCAGAAGCTCACACTGTTCTTTGGTTTCTGACACTTAACTCTTGCACTACAAAATGACCCCTTATAGCTAAGAGTAGCTCTCCGTCTCTTATTTTAATTTTTATATTTTATCAAACTGTGATGACAACAACAAAATTGTCCATTTAGAATCGTGGTTCTTGAAAAATACTGGGTACCAAAATCCCTTTGAAGTTAATAGCTTTAAAATATTAACTATTAACCAGAACTCTCATACATTGCTGATGGAAGCGTGAAATGATGCAAGCACTTTAGAAGTCTGGCAAATTTTCAAAAAATTAAACATCCTCTAACTATATGACTCAGCAATTACATTTCTAAATATTTACCCCAAAAATCTAAAGCATACGTGCACAAAAATGACTTGCATGAAAGTGGTCATACGTAGACACTCATTCATAATGGCCCCAAGTTAGAAGCAACTCAGATATCTGTAAACGGAAAAATGGACAAAGTGTGATATATTCCAACAACTGAATATCATTCAGAAGTAAAAAGAAACAGATAATTAATATGGGTATTAAGCTCAAAAAGATGTAGTAAGAAAAAAAAAAGACGTAGTAAGCCAAAGAGGCTAGACACAGAATATAGTTTCATTCTATTTATGAGAAATCCTAGAATAGAAAAAACTAGTCTATGGTGAAAGGGATAAGAATGATGACGCCTCTACGAGGTGGGGAGGGACAGGCATTGACTGAGAAAGGTCATCAGAGAAGTTTCTGGGAACATAGGAAAGTTCTATGTCTTGTGGATTACATCTGAATGCATTTGTCCAGACACGCTGAAATTAAGATACGTGCTTTGTAGTTTATGCACAATTTAAAAGTTTAAAGCATTTACTATAAAATCCCTTTGAAATCAACAACTTTAAAATGTTGACTACCAAAATTCCTTTGGAATAAACTTTGGAGGTAACATACGCTTTAAACTGATCAAATAAATTTGGATCTGGACTTAGTCTTACTTAGTAATGTTTGAAACACTTTTAAAATAAATAAGTGAAGATCAAATTGCAGAATGTGTGATGTGCGTGTGCCTGGTATCTACTTTGCGAATTCATTCATTCATACCAAAAATGTTCATAGAATAGGTGAATAAAATCTGAAATGATACACATCAAAGAACAAGTGTGACTTCCCAGTTATGAAGTCTTGATTGAGTGGGAGCTCCCAATTGTGAAGTCCCAATTAGGCAGTGGGTTTTAAGAGGTGAGGTAAGGAAAGATTAGATCAGAGGGTTTCATGTTCAAATATTTCCAAAAAAAGTACTAATTGGTATCAATACAACAATTTCTAAGACAGGGAACTTTTCAGTGTTTATAGATAAATTATATTAATACATTTTCTAGTTATTTCACAATAGGATAATTATTTTTTCATGCACACACATAAACATTTACACACACTCACAGAGATAATAACCTGGAAATTTTTGAATAATTTTGTCATTTTTAAATTTTTAGTTAAATTCTCAGTTCTTCTGGAATTAATTCTCAACAAGATTTCTTCATTTGTCATTCAAAATATAGAAGTCCCTTCAGTATACAGAGAAAAGTATATATTTTCTACATGAATATTCCTTGTGGATATAGGTAGCTGGTTTCTCAAAATCTCCTTTTGTGAAATAGAAGTTTACATTCAATAAAATGAATTCATCATGTGTGTACACCTAGTTGAGTTTTGGCAAATGGATACACCCAGGTAATTATCATCACATTTGAGATATAGTCTCTCTGCTGCCTGAAAAAGTCCCTCATACCTCTTGCCAATCAATACCCTACCCAACACCCAGCCCTATCCAACCACTCTTATTTCCATCACTATAGATCAGAGGGCTAAGTTTGCAATGCCCATAAAACATCACGCAATTCTCATCTCCGTAATAATCGAGTAAAACAGTTTCAACTGATAAGAGGTAAGAAGTGTGTAATCCAGAAAAGACTTCCCTCTGTTTCATCTTTCCATGGCAGTTTTTTCATCTCTGTGTTCCTGTTCTACCCAGAAGTGTGGCGGAGGAAAACCATGGCAGCCGAATCTGAACACAGCATATGTTCATACATTTAAACACTCCTTTCTCTGTTCACAGTTCTTCAATCTATGCTATCTCATCCAAGTATACAATATACCATAACTTACTTATCCAGAATGTACAAATAAAATAAGCTTTTTTGCCTCCAGTAATTTAAAATATCTTAATCCTGCTGAGTTAGTTTGAGGGTGGCTGGTAAAGACCCAGGAAGAGACAGAATATTTAAGCTAACATTTAATCTGTGACAAATTTTGTCACAGAGATTTGCTTGCAACTCCACTGAAGAGCCTTCAACAATCCAGACATACAAAAACAGAAGTTTCTTTTCATCAATTCACTTCTCAAGAGCAACTGATACAGAACCAAGACAAACAACAGAAAGTGAAAATAAAATATTTTCTTACCCCTTCAAAAGAGTCTCTGTCAGAATCTTGCCATATGGATCCTCAAAGGTTACATAAGCAACTGGAAGTACAATTACATCATCACCATCACTTTCTGACTTAGCCATTCCTGTTCTGAAAAGCCAGCTTGGGCTGAATGTAGTGGCTCACATCTCTAATCCCAGAATTTGGGGAGGCCGAGGAGGGAAGATTGCCTGAGTCCGGGAATTCTGGAACAGCCTGAGCAACATAGGAAGATCCCATCTCCACCAAAATAAAAACAAACAAACAAACAAACAAAACTTTCCCATCTATTTTTTAGCGAATCTGCACTTTGGTCTGTGGATGGCTCTCTACTGTCAAATGTTTTAAAAGAAAAAGAATGTTCCCAGGATTAAGTAATCAAATTAAAGTTACTAGCATGGACAGGGCTACCACATATGGTAGTGAAAGTCTTCCTGTGCACAACTTTAGGGGGGATTCTCTATAGATGATAATGTAAACGGTGTCCTTTACAGTTGCACAGTGCACAACCTATACCACCACACATGGGGGCCCTGAGCATGTCCTCAGAATTTTACAATATAAAATGATGTGCCAATCACTGCCTAGTCTCCATTCTATTTTATATGAGCTACCATATTCTACACTGTGTCATGTTTCACTTGAAAGAATTACAACTTTATGTAGAAATTGTATAGGATATGAAAAATACAGTATTACCCCCATGAAGCCTTCCAAATAGAGTATTAATGTAATTATTATGTTATTGAGCCAGCCTCTACCCAAGTGGAGATCATAGTCATGAGCTGTAATGTACATGGCATGAAATGCTTAGTACAGTAAAAAAACTTTAAATATTAAACCAGTTTCTATAGCTATTTGTGATGCTGTCCTGCATATTAAAGTGGCATGACTTGCTTGAAATGCTGACAGCACTATAGACTTATGTTATTTTAGAGATTTTGAAAAATATACTTTGTATTCTGCTAGGTACATTTAATTATGCTTTTACTTGTGACAAATGCATTACTACTGTCCTCTCCTTTGGACTGTAAACTCCTTGAAAATATTTAATACCCTTTTGAGCATTCCCCATAATTTCTAGAATCCCTCACACATTTTCCAATGACTGATTAAGACATGGATCAGGCACATGTGTTTTAGTATCTCATTGATTAAATGGGTCATTATCCTACTATAATAGAATAATGCATTACTATAAAATTAATTATTAATTATTGAATACTGAATACTTTAGAGGCAACATTCATTATTCATGAGAATGTAGAAATTATTACATTAGAATTCTACATATTCCTAAAAGACGTAAAACCCTCTTGCAAAATGATGGAGTAAGTACACAATTTCACCCCATCATATATAAAGTCCGTGGGAAAGGCAGGACACAGAGCAAAGGGTACCAATCCTCTTTATAATCACCTGAAAGCTAATGCTGACCCCTGCCACTCATATCATCCACCTTGATTTGCAAAAGAGATCTTTACTACATCATGCAAACAGTACATTATTGCAGAGTGAAAGGCGCTGGTTATGATAAATAACCAAATATTTATGCTTGAGATTCTCTTGAAGATAAGGTATTCAAATGGTATCTAAAAGTGAAGAAAGAAAATATACTTGAGTATGTATGCTTCAAACTATCCACCTTAAATAGGTAAAGTGTGGTGAGGGTTGGCATAGGGTTTGCCTATAGGCCTTAATCTTTAGGTATAGTTATTATTAATGGGAATAAATGCATTCCAGGATTGTAATTCTTCCAAGTTCAAGAACATTAAATATATATATTTTGAACTGCATAATGTTGATTTTATTGAATTGCATGTTTAAAAATAAAGCGACCTCCTTCAGAATAGGTGTCTATCAAAATGTAGCTACATCCAAAAAAAGTGTTATTAGCCATATCAAATAATAATGTTTAAGAGCCAGAGCTCCAGTAAGGAAAACCAAAAAATTGACAAGTGGGTATTTCTTTAGAATATGTCAAAAATACAATCAGCTAAACATAATAATATGCAATGCAATGGCAATATGGTATATAGAATAAATGATCAGTTTTCAAAACGTGAAACTAAAATGTTCAAAATATGAGTTCTTGCAGTAAATATTTCTCTTAATGTTACAATTAAGTTGCATGCTAAGAATCAATGGAGAAGTATGAAAGATAGAATATTTTTGATTGCCTTGCACTGACAGTGAGAAATTTAGAAGTTTGGTTGAACTGTAGACATACAGTAAAGGCCCTTTGGCCGGGTGCAGTGGCTCACACCTGTAATCCTAGCATTTTGTGAGGCCGAGGAGGGAGGATTGCTTGAGCTCAGAAATTTGAGAGCAGACTGAGCAAAAGCGAGACCCCGTTCCTACTAAAAACAGAAAAAGTTAGCCGGGTGTGGTGGAGTCCACCTGTAGTCCCAGCTTCTCAACAGGCTGAGACAGAAAGATCGCTTGAGCCCAGGAGTTTGAAGTTGCAGTGAGCTATGATGACAACACTGCACTGTAGCTTGGGCGACAGAGCAAGACCCTGTTTCAGAAAAAATTAAAAAAGTTCTTTGCCACTATATAATATTATTATAGCTATCTGTCCTTTCCCATTTTCTATGGCAATGATTAAAGTGGAATAAAGTATACTAAAGAGCATTCTGGAACTTCTAACCTAATGCATATAGGCTTTTGAGGTTCTTTGAGTGAAGAAAAGAGGAAACAAATTTTAAAAAGCAAATAAGTAATTCCACACATCCCCCCTCCTAGCATGCTGTCTCAGCACAAAGTGAAACACACAAAGATCGATCAAACCCAATCGTAAATAAAGGCATCTTAGAGATGAAGACATCTCCCATCCTGACTATGTGAGGTGTGGAGAGTGAGAAGAAAGAATTAAGTCAAGAAAGCCTATATTAAAAAATAGAGATCATATTTAACAATGTATAACCCACTGTAAAAGTACGTGTGATTGCAGATTATAAAAATCTATGTGGGAGAATGCAGACGATCAATGACCAGCAAAAATCAGGGATCATCACCAAAGGAAAACAAAATCATTTTGTGTGTTGAGCAGCTCACGCGTCCTGTATGACTTCCAAGTTGTGCGGCTTTGCCTTCTTCCCACACAGAATGGTTAGCCTTTCTATTCTACCCACTGACAAATTAAGTTTCCTGAACTGACTGAAGGCGAGAGAAATATCAAAGTTCTGCATTCTGGAAGGCACAAGCAAAACCCCAAGTTTACTCCTTGAAAATGAATTCATCCACCCTCATGTGGCTCTCATGCACTGCGCTTTACCAGAAGTGTCTCAAAGCCATTTTTGATACTGCAGAGCTGCATATTTTATGAAATATGTGATAACTTCACACATCTGAGATTAGAATTTGGCTAATTGTTCTTTCAAAAGCTAAATAAAAACCAGGTTGATTGCTACAGCACTTTGTCAAAGATACCAACTGGAATCCATACATCACAATTGGAACTGGGGTAAACTCACACCACATTCAATGGCTAAATATATAAATTAGTTCCTCGGAAATATCTTTTGGTAAACCATATTAAAACTGGCATCTTTCCTAGTGTTAGAATCTCTTCTATACCATCAACTATTTAAAAAATTGTTCCATTGGCATGATCTAAATGTTTTAAATAACATTTCTGTTTTGAGTAGTACCCAACTTTTCATCTTAGTTCAACCTTCTCTAAAATATTTATAAAATGACATCTAAAATGTGTAAAAAGTCTTTATCTTGTGTTCTTGCCCTTTATTAACTCTCTACAAAGAGTGATATAAGTAATAGCATGACATGAAATGTGCCATAAGTGCAACTGTGCACAAAAATTATATTGCATCTAATCAGACTTTGAAGAATAAAATAAACTTAAGAGCAAGGGCATCAATGGGATGGCAATAAATTGCTGTAACTATCATAAAATCACCTGTACTGATACTCTTTCCCGAAATTAAATTTAAAATGAATTGAACTTTTTTTGGTAACAGTTTTCGAGAAGTTGATATAGACAGTTCATTTTTGTGTTTAGGGACTTCAAAACAGACCTGTAAGAACATGAAGGGTTGGATTGATGTTGAAAATCTCAGCAGCCAAACTTTTCCTGTTCAAGATTTGTCAAATCTAAGAATATCACTCGAGTGTCTGCTATCCCTTTCTAGAAAAGTTATGATCTATCAGCAGTTATTTAAATAGGGCTGAAAGTGGTCTTTACCTGATTGGATAATATAAATCTCAAGACGATAGTAGAAAAACGACTGGGGAGGAGAAATAAATCCCTCGGTGTTCCCATAAATCATGTAAAAGAGCCTTCAGCCCCTATGTATCAAGGTTAAATTTACACATTTTAGCACACTTTAATATAATGTGTGGACAGAGATAAATATTGCATTGGGAGTTGATTTATAATAGTTTTAGAAGTTTCTATAAAACTAATTTTGTGTTTCCTTATAAATTAGTATCAGACACCTATCTGGAATGAGTATTTAATGGAAAGCTTTCATTAATATTTAAACTATAAACGTACACAAAATATGGAGAGCTTCTAACCCTCCCCGTTTTCTGAATAGAATTTTGCCAATTCCTTTGAGTTTAATATCTTTCTCCAAGAATAAATCAACTAATAACGTCAAGGTATTCCTAACAGCAATAGATCTAGATGTCAAGGACAGTCTGACATTCATTAATCCATAATGAAAAGCGAAAACACAAAACAAAGCAGACTGTTTCTTACTAGGCATCAATTTAATTAATCAAGGAGTTAGACAGTAGTAGGACAAATGTGTTGAAACAGAAGCTAAATATCCATTTGTCCACATTGTGGAGGAGGTTGGATTAGACACACTGGAAGGTATTATGGTTCTATGATTCTAAAATATCACAGAGCTAACAGTAAGAATACCGATCAAAGAGTACTGAGTGTCAAAAAAAAAAAAAAAGGGAAGAGTTTAGTAAAAACACACTGCAAACAATTCATGTCATATAACCCCCTACATGAACTCACATTTGGTTATAAATCTGCCATAGTACCCTGGAGTAGCTGCTGTTGGTGCCTGCCATGTCCTCTTGGCACTTTCCTGGTCACATCATAGGCTGCTCAACATAAACACCCATGACTCTGCCTTTGGTCCTTGTCTGTCTCTGGGCTATCCTCAGCCTATATGGAGGGCAAGCCATGAGCACTTGAGAGTTAAAGCCTCTAGAGCAGCCCTCAGCCAATGATGAAAGCGCAGGTGGTGGAAACATACCCAGCTTCCTCATCCATCAGTTGGAATAGCTTTGAGCGGTACCCTACCCTGTCTCCCAGGGTTCTGTGGTAGGATCCAGCTCCAGTTGCTCACACTGGTAAAATATCTTGATAATGCTTCACTATTGACTGACTTCCTGCTTTTTCCCTACCTCGCTTCTGTACCTCCTGATGGCGTCTCTAGAAATCGCCTCTCATATAAACTAGTTGTGCAGATCTTTTGTCTCTGTTGGCTTCTGAGGGAACCCAAGCTCTAGGCAGATACACTCACTCTAGAATGAATCAAAGAACTTTATATGTGATGAAGTGAGACTGGCTAACTTTGGACCAAAAAAAAGCAACTTGCCGATTGTTAACTAAGAGGCCATTTTATAAAGTTGCATAGAATACATGCATATGTTGACAATGTTAACATCTTGAGATCGATATTTGTTTATTGCGGAGAATGTCTTGTGTATCGTAGGATGCTTTGCAGCATCCCTGGCCTCTACCCACTAGAGTTTATGGAATAGTAATGACAACCAAAAATGTCTCTAAACATTGTCAAATGTCCAGGAAGGGAGGCAAAATCATCCCCCATTATCCCCCAGGAAGAACCACTGGATTACAGAAATGACTTCATTTAATGCGTTCAATTAAAGTCACTCAGTCAACAACCACGTACAGAGTGAATACTATGTATTATTCATCATAGTAGATGACGAATAAAACACACATAATTCCTGATTTCACAGATATTATTTTCTAATCCGAAGAAAATAATTAAAACATTTACCTTACAGTGAGAAACTGTCCTTAACTGAGGCATTTTCCAATGGAGGCTGTAGAGTGAATAATTTCTCCACTCCCCAATCTTATGATGATTTCAAAAGTGTGAACTTTTGCCCGCAAACTGTATATGATTTTAGTTCTGATGAAGCAAAAGACTGCTACTTTTCACAGTCTAATTTCTGCGTAGTGGGAGTGAAGGATGAGATTTCTGCCCTTGGTTCCTGCTTCATGCCTTCTGTGCTGAAATATGACGGGAGACTGAGCACATTTTGCTTTCTTCTGCTACTGCAATTTTATTCTTTTCCTTTCCTTGTTGCATGTGCTTTACCCATACCTTCCGCCTACCTTCTCCCTAAAAGTTTTATTAAAGAACATGCGTGCTATGGTTGAACAAATTTAAATGATTATAATAACAGCAAAAACATTTAAGAGGCATTAGAAGGTGATTTTTTTTTCTAGTTTTAGAAAAGTTTGCTTAGAAGTTTCTAAGAGATTGATCCTCCTAACCTCATATAACTTCTTTCTTATGAATCATACTGAAATCATCTTCACCATGTCCTGGTATGACTGTTGTAGGAGGCACAGTTGGGCTCCACACTCTCCCGTATCTCTCTCATCAGTCCTGTGGGTGTGGAAGGCCTCCTTGACTGGCACTCGACCTGAGGCCGTCCTCTTGTCTTGTAGACCTGTGCAAGGGACACACAAGGAATGGAAAGTGTAGCAGCACTAATGCCTCTAGAGCAGCCCTCGGCCAAGGATGCATGAGAACTGGAGAGTAACTATTCCAGCTTCTGAGGTGTTTTCCCATGCTCTCTTCCAGAGTTTTCCAAGTGTAACCTGTTCATTGTCTTCCTTCCCTTCCATATCCCACTTCTTCATGCCCCTAGGATGCCATCTAGGATAACTTCACCAATGAAGCTTTCCAAAGAATAATGCATTGCCAAAACTCAGCATTCCAACTCAGGTTGGTAGAATGGGTCAAAAGGAAGAAGATCAGCACTTTGGGGAGTTTACAATGTAGCATGAATGTGAGAAATTATTAGTAATATGTAAAATATCGCTATTCTGTTAAACACCACATAGGATCTGGAGTTAAAGGGAGAAACCCACGCTGGGGATATAAAATTATAACATATCTAAATATTTTTTGCACATTGATTTTTTGGGGGCGGAAGTGAGGGGAGAGGATATTGTTACATTAGCAATAAATAAAATCCCTTTGAATTTTGACTTGTTTTTAATGCCTTGGATTTTTTAATGCCATATTGTTCTCTTGAAAGTCAGAATTCTGATAATCAGTTCTCAGGGAAGCACATAAGAAGAAACATAATTTGTTCAGCAGGAGCTTAATCCTTCTTAGATACACTCTGATCTGACGAAAGCTACGTTAGTAGGGAATACCATCACATCTGTAGCTCCTAAAGACAAATTCAGGCAGCGGGTATGGGTGCGGTGATTGCATTTCTGCACAAATCCGCAGATGACATTACGATTAAAATGCTGCCTGGTACTCCACCATGTAAAAAAGCAAATTGCCCAGTTGCAGCAGATAACAACTGTATATTATTCAAGTAGTAGGTTCTCAAAGTCCAGACCTTAAGTAGGGGAGAATAATTGCTATTTAAAATGTTACAATTGAGTGTTTTATCCAGGTTTTCAAAACCTGTATCATCTGTGATTTATACAGAGTTATTTTGCTGTGTTCAAGTCTATGTAAATACAGTGGTGGGTGTAATACATCCTTAATACATAATTTTAAACCATTTTGTGCTCCTTTTAGCTAAGTGTGTTACAAGACAAAATGTGCATATAATTGTGTTTGTGAGAAGGGTACTTTCAAGTCAAGAAACGTTGACTAAAGGAAAAATTTTGCAATTGGGAGATAAATATTTCCAATATATTTTCTTCTGCTAAAAACAAAAGATTATATGACAGCACAGAATTGACATGTACCTTGTTTTAAACTAATAAGTACTCTCTCTAGATAAAAGAACATTTCTTTAAAGCAACCGTGTTCCATTTTATTTCTTGTTTTCTTTTTCTCTTGTCAAGGTACTTCTTAGAATAATGTTGTTAAAGTGCACGAGCTAAAACACATGGGATTACAAAGGAAACAAATTGTCTTGAAATATAATTATTAAAGTATGTATAGAACATATGTGTGATGCAGCAAAATATATGCAACTCTTTAATAACATATTAAAAATAAGATTTACAAGTGTGTCTAATGGCCACCATGATTTTTAAGTAATGATGAGCAATATTTCAAGACATCTTCAAAATTTATAATGTGATACAAAAATGTCTGTGATTTCTACTAGTGATGGAGCTATAGGTACTGCTAAAACTACTGTGATTCGTTGCCTACATCCATAATTAGCCGACACACTGAAAATCAAGATGCAATTTTATATATTTTGCCACTCAAGTTCACAAACCCTCTGGGTTCTACTAGGGACCACTTGATAAGAGCTCCTATTTTAGAGTAACAATATGACGTTGGTTGATACTGCTAAAAGAATCTCAAGGATCTTCTAATCTAACTGAAACTTGTTTTAATAGAGAAAGGACTCAAATTTTTCAGCTCCCATACAAAATAAGTTGGCATTTTTCAAAATGGAGATTCTTAAGAGCTGCGGTAGCAATTCAAATATCTACACGAAATGCGAAGGTAAATTAGTAAAATTGGCCAATTATAAAGCAATAGGAGTAGTGCGGAATATGGTAGGCTGGAGAACACAGGCTCTTTCTAAAGGAAATTACATATATATGTTAGGCATATGCCAAATAAATGTCTCAAGGTCCAGCTGGTCCAATTTTTTTACTCTGTCAAAATGTGCAAAAGGAATAGACAGTTTTACACACTTTATATATTTAAAAGCTATTCACTATTCACAAGTATTGTCTTCTGTCTTTCCCCCCTCCCTATGTTTACACAGGTAAACAGAAAATATTAATATTACCTCTGTTTCACAGGATAAGAAAATAGATGAAGAACAACATGTCACCTAGACATGATAGCCAGCATTCCACTTCCTCTAAAGAATACCTCATTGCTGAGACCTTGTGTTTGAGATCTTTGTTGGTGAGACATGTTTAGAAAAAAAAAAAAAAGTCAAATTTAGCTTAGTGTATGAGCAAACAGTAAAACTTAACTTGCAAATGAATGCATAAGATAATAAGTCCCTGTGTGCTGAACTGTCTATTACGTTCATTGTGCTTAATTCTTGACTAGTATGTAATTCTGGTCATAACAATTCTACAAGGTAAATGTTGGCATCAATATTAGATACTGTGACTAGTATTAGACAAAAAAGGAGTTCAATTAGGGAAATCTCAAAGCAACCATCAGCATCGTGTAGTAAATATATCATTATAACTGTTCTCTCACAGTTCTGTTCCCATCTGGGCATAAACTGAAACTTCTAAAACCAATGCCAAGACAGAAATAATTTTTTGGTTAGAATGTTGCTACATCCAGCTTTGTTAAATCAACATTTCAGAGAATCTTGTGGCCTCTGTATCTTTGTTGACTTTATTAAGGATGTCTTATTTGTGTAGGTTAATTCACTCTATGAGTTTCTTTAAATTAAAATTATGTGATCTATCCCTTGCAGAAGAGAGAAGCAAATCTATGGCAAAACTCAATTTTGTTTGAAATGTTTATTATTATTTATTTAGTCAACTGAAAATAAAATTTTAAAATATATATCTATCCATATATATACTTAACTGGTGCCATAATACCAATGGTACCACATAATATCAAATAAATAACAATTAAAATATTTACTTCTCTAAATAAATACACTATTGAAAAATTTGATGGAAGTATTCTCACCACAAAAAAATAATAAGTATGTGAGTTAATGGATACGTTTAATTGGCTCAATTAAGGCATTCCACAATGCATGTAGATTTTAAAACAACACGTAGATGATAAATATATACAATATTTATTTGTCAATTAAAAATAAATAAAAAGAAAATTTTTGCTATTTTTACTTTCTTACAGACACAAATCTACGTTGATGATACACTTAATATATCACTTCTAAATCTTCACATCACATAGCTTTCCAAATTTTTCCATCTCCCAATAGTTAAAATTAATACTATATTATTCCATTGTAATTTACATTTGAAATTTAGTGATAAATGTTTTATTTGTATTGCAAGCTTCAGAAATAAAAGCAGAAAATAAAATAAGTGAATATTTATAAAGAAAATCTTCAGAAGTATTAAATTTAGATGTCAAGCACTTTTATGTCATTGCATGATAAAAGTAATTGTTTTCTTTTATTTATGCAGTTTGTAACTTTTCACAAAAGCACGTATTAGTGCAATAACAAAAGTTAAAAGTACATTTAAAAATGTATTAGAATTGCTCACATATTTTCTCATTCTGTCTATAGAAAAATCGTAATTTTATTTCTTAAATGAAGAAAAATAAAGCAGGGTAATGAACTAGGGAGAGTCGAACAGGGAGAGAGTAACTGAGATTATAAAAGATGCTAAAGAAATTTCTCTGTAACAAGAAACTGAAGGAAACAATATAGCCGCACATGAAGACCAGTGTTGAAAGAAAGAGAGTTTCAGGCAAGATGTCAGAGAGGCGACGTACTTTCAAATAAGGTTTGTAAACACCAAGTATGCATGTTATGCCAGGAAAGTACCAAACAACTAAAAAATATGTTCCCTCCCCTAAAGAAATTTCAACTTGAGCCAGGGGAAAAGAACCATAAAAAAATTCTAGGTAATTTCCCTTACATATTAAAAAACCTCAATATATACCTGTTTTTTAAAATCTTCTTTTCTATTTAATCTAGGGTATTTAAGACAGATTCTGCATTATTAGATGTCACTAGAGCTTGCAATATCTAGTCTCCTGTCATTAAAAGCCATTGGCTATCTGCATCTAAGTTTTTTCAAAATAATCAAGACTAAGAGTCTATACTTTCTCCATAATTTAATTTTAAAAATTAATTTATATTTCTTTCCGTGGTAATAAAAAAACAGATCCTATGCCTTTAAATTTCTTCAGACAAATCCTCAGCAGACTCTAAAACACCAAAGCGGCAAAGTTGTACGAGATCTAACATTTATGAAATGCTCTTTATGAAATGCTATTATTGTCAATATGTAAAAATGTTTAAACGTATTTTTTCAATAAATACATTGGCATTTTGCGTTACAATTCCTCAGCACAACAGTTAACTTGTAGCCTCTTCACTTATCTGCCAACATTTTCAATCATGTGCCAAATTTACTGCTGCTACAACTGAAGAGCTATCGTGTACTGACACATCTGTTAGATGGGATGTTCAGTTGATCAAAATGTGGGATAACATCTAGAGTGGAATAGCATAATCTCAGATGAACACTATATCAAGCCAGTGCTGGAAAATATCACATAATTACTAGACCAAAACCAACTTTGACTCAGGAGAAAGAAAAGGCAGTGATTACAGGATTAGTAAATAGTTACATTTAAATAAACAGACAAAATTAAAAGGTTAACAAGCGTTTTGTGCAAAAACAGTGGGTACAGTTCAGTTCCATTCAAGTGTGGCACCATTACCCTGAAATGTGCCTCCAACACAAAATAATTGAGAACCAGTGAACAACTATGTGTTAAGCAACCTGAATAAAATTTCTACAGGGGAATTCTGTAAAACTTCATTTATTCATTCATCAAACATTTAATGTATACAAGATTAGGAAAGAGAATAGTAAACATTTTCCCTGCCCTCATGTGGCTTATAATCTAGTAAGGATATAAACAAGGAGAAACATTTTTATAGAATTCTTGCTTTGGCAGCACGTACACTAAAATTGGAACAATACAGAGAAAATTTGCATGGCCCACAAGCAAGGGTGATGTGTAAATTCATGAAATGTTCTATACTTTTAAAATTTTGGCTTTCAAGAAAAAATATTACTATAGAAGAGAATATTAAAGTGCTATGGATATATATATATATATGCACATATCTAGAAAATGCAAGATGCACTTTTATGCTGCCCACAAGAAAATTATTTTCATATAAATATTAGGTTAGAGGCAAAATGGTGGAAAGAAATTTACCATCCAAATGCTAATCATAAAGAAAAATGAAAGGATGTCTATAATAAAAGAAACAGGAAGTCACAAGTCTTGGAACCCTCATGCATTGCTCTTGGGAATGTAAAATGGTACAATTACTTTGGAAAACAGTTCGGCAGTTCCTGATGAAGTTGAATAGAAAGTTACTAGGCCTGGCACAAGGGCTCACACCTGTAACCTCAGCACTTTGGGAGGACGAGGCAGGAAGATCATCTGAGCCCAGGAGTTTGAGACCAGACTGGGCAACATAGTAAGATCTCTTTTCTAAAATAAATAAAATAAAATAAATAGCTGGACGTGGAGGCATGCACTTGTAATCCCAGCTTTACCTATTTCATTTGGGGTAAAGTTTGGTAGCTTGTAGTTTTTAAGTCATTGGTCCATTTTATCTAAGATGGCAAATTTATGTTCATAGAGGTGTTTATAGTATTCCTTTATTATTATTATATTTTTTAATGTCTGCAGGGAAATTTTCTTTGGTAATTTATGTCTTTTTTCTCTTTTTTGTCAGTTTTGCAAGATCCTTATCAATTTTATTGATCTTTTCAAAGACTCAGATTTTGGTTTCATTGATCATTCTCTGTTGTTTCAATATTTAAAATTTCATTGATTTTTGCTTGCTTTATTTTACTATTTCTCTTTTATTATAGCTTATCATGGGAGAAGCTTAGAGTGTTGAGACCTTTCTTCTTTTTAATGTAGGCATTTCATGCCATAAACTCCCCTCTAAGCACTAAAACAGCTGTATTACACAATTTTTAATATCTCATATTTTAATTTCCATTCAATTTAAAATATTTTCTAAATTACTTGGGGACATCCTGTTTGACCCAAGGATTATCTGGAAATGGATTGTTTAATTTCCAAATGTTTCAAGATTTTCATGTTTCCTTTCTGTTAATGATTTCTAGCCTAATTCTATTATGATGAGAACACTCACTTCGTATGATTTGAACTCTTTCAAATTTGTTAAGATTTGTTTTATGATTCTTAATTAGGTCTATCTTGATTAATGTTTCATGTGACTTCAATGGAATGTGTATTCTGCTAATGACACCAATTAGATATATCAATTAGATCCCATTGGTTGTTGGTGTCTCTCAACTATTCTCTTTCTCCGTGATTTTTCCCGCTAGCAGTTCTACTGATTACTGAGAGAGAAGTATTGAATTCTTCAAATATATCTGTGGTTATGTCTGTTCCTCCTTCCAGTTTTGTCAGTTTTTGCATCATTTATTTTAATATTCCATTTTTTTAGTACACATGCTCTTAGGATATTATGTCTTCTTGATGAATTGAACTTTATCAGTATCCCTGTGAATTTTTGTTGCTCTACAGTCTCTTCAGAGAAGTCTACTTAGACACCGAAGCTTCCTTGATAATTGTTTCCATCCCTTTACTTGTAATTAACCTGTATGGCTATACTTAAAGCAATTTCTTATAGTCTATAGCTAGGTCATGCTTTTTATACAATCTGAGACTCTCTTAATTGCTATGTTTAGAATATTTATGTATTATGGAATTACTGATATGTTTAGATCTATCATTATTTGTTTTGTTTTGTTTTCCTCTCTGTTTTTGTTTCCCCATTTTTCTTTCCTTGCTATCTTTTGGGTTATTCAAACATATTTTTGAATATTATCTTAATATATCCATTTTGGTATTGACTATATAGAGTGGCTGCTTGACTTTTCATGGTCTTCTTTCAATGAATACTTGATCACTTGCAGTGATATACAAACTTTACTATCACATAGTTCCCTGTATCCTTTTCCCTTTTATGCTGTAATCATGTTATATATTTTCTCCACAAATATTAAAAGTTTTATCAGAAAATGTTATAACTTTTGCTTTCAATCATTAAATATATTTTAAATAATACAATAGTAGAATAATTGTCTTTTCCATTTACTCAGACATTCACCATTTCTGTTGCCCCCTCTTCAATCTTGTACCATTTTCCTTTAATTGATAAACATCCTTTAGCAGGTTTAAAAACACATCTGTTGGCAACAGTTCTTTTAGTTTTCCTTAATCTGAGAATGTCTTTATTTCACCGTCATTACTAAAGGATATTTTTGCTGGACATAGAATTCTGGCTTTCCTCTCATAATCTGGAAAATATTGTGCCTCAGTCTTCATCCTATCTAGAAGATGTAGCAACAGGGAGCCTTCTTGGAAACAGACAGACTAGGCCCTCATCAGCTCACACCTTGACCTTAAACTTCTTAGCTTCCAGAACTGTGAGAGATACATTTCTATCTATTTTTCTTTTTTTAAGCCTTCATTGTGGCACGCATCTGTAGCCCTTGCTACTCGGGAGGCTGAGGCAGGAGGATTGCTTGAGCCCAGGAGTTTGAGTTTGCAGTGAGCTAGGCTGATGCCACTGCACTGTAGCCTGGGTGACAGAGTGAGACTTTGTCTTCAAAAAAAAAAAAAAAAAGTCTTGCCTCCATGGTTTTCGATGAGAACTCAACAGTCATTCCATATGTTACTTTGCTCTAAGTAATATGCCATTATGCCATTTATCTCTGATTGCTTTCAAATATACATTTTTTTATATTTAGTTTTCAATAGTTTGATTATGATGTGTTTGGAACAGGATTTCTTTGGGTTTATCCTGTTTGAGGTTTGAGCTCATGAAAGGGTTATGTCACCAAATTTGGGAAGTTTTTAGTTGTTATTATTACTTTAAATTTTTTTCTGTTCCACACTCTTCTTAATCTTCTGCAACTGCAATGGCATGCACATTGGACTCTTTGATATTGTTCCACAGGTACCTGAGTGAGGCTAAGTTCATTTAAAAAAAAAAATTGTTTTTCTCTTTGTTATTCAGCTTGAATCACTTCTATTGATCTATCTTAAAGTTCAATGATATTTTTCTCTGTCATTTATATTCTGCTCCTGAGCCTATCTAGTGAAGTTTTTTTTTTCTGCTATTACATTTTTTTTTTTCAGTTCTAAAATTTCAACTTGGTTCTTTATATCTTCTGCTTTGTTACTGAGACTTCTTCTCTTTCTATTTATTTTAAAAGTATTCAACCTTAACTCTTGGAGCATTTTTATAATAGCTGCTTTAAAATTTTTGTCATATCATTCCAGTATCCGTGTCATGTTGCTAAGAGCACTTACTGAATTTCATTTTTCAAACGAGTTTAAATTTTTTACATTCTTCATATGCCACATAATATTGAATTATATTCTGGACATTTTGGATATCATATTACAGAACTCTGGGTGTGTAAATCTTATAATGTTTATATTGTTGTTCTGACAGCTATTCAACTAGATTGGATACATTGTACGCATTCCAGTGAGCATTCAATAGAATGTGGTTCCAGTATCAGTTATGTTTTCAAAGATTTGGCTGTGCTATTTGGATCTGCCTTATATGTGCATCACTAAGTGTCAGTCTGAGACCTGAGTAGTGTTCTAGAACACAGTTAATATCTCAAAGTCTGTGTATGCTCTTTAGGATCAAATCCAAGCTTGCTCAGCTTGGGACTGAATAGTAGAGTCCATGAACAAGTTTAAGATGTTGCTTTCCAAGCTCTTTGCTATTTATTTACTGTTTTTAGGTTCCAGGAGTCCTTTTAAATCTTCCCACCCAAAGCCTGTGACTTTTATCATCCTGCTCTGGCATGCCTTGGCTACACTTTTGTCAGGGTCAAGCAGTGAGAACACAGTGAAGGGGAAAAAAGCAACAAGGGTTTTCCTACCTCTTGAGGCAACAGCTCCTCTTATCAGAAAGGACTACTCACCTCCATGGGCTTCTCTTGCCACTGCAGCTGCCACAGAATTACTTCCAGTCTGGGACACAAGAGGACAGAGACAAAGCAAAAACATGAATACCTACCCGACTCTGTCTGAGAGTTAGAAATTCCCTTTCTGCTCCCTTGAGCCAGAACTCAGGGGACTTTTCCCAGAGCTCTCTGTGTCCACATCAATACCAACTTGAGGTTGAACCTCAATGAGTTCAGGTGAAAGGAATACCAGAGGGGGAAAAGTGGTAACCTCACTGTAAATTCTTAGTCTTTCTTCCCCAATCTGGCTGGTACTACTTACATTTTTTAACTTGTAGTAAAATACACATAACATAAAATATTTGTGTTTGCCTTCAAGGGCTGCCATTAAAAATTCCACAAAAATGTATTGGCCTCAACAACGGAAATTTATTTTCTCACAGTTCTGGAGGCTGCAATTCCAACATCAAAGTGCAGCAGGGTTGGTTTTTGCTGAGGGATCCTTCTCTGGCTTGCAGATGGCCACCTTCTTTCTGTGTCCCTTTTCTCTGTGTGTACATCCCTGGTAACTCTTTCTTTCAAGGACACCAGTCCTCCTGAATTGGGGACTCACCTTCATGACCTCATTTAACTGTAATTACCTCTTAAAAGTTCTTGACTCCAAATACAATCACATTCTAAGGTAATAGGGGTTAGAACTTCAATACATGAATTTGGGGACAATGCAGTTCAGACAATAATGCCATGTTAACCATTTGTAAGTGTACAATTCAGTAGTACTAAGTGCATTTACATTGTGCACACTTCACCACTATCCATCTCTAGAACTCTTTTCATCTTGCAAAACTAAAATGCTACACCCATTAAACAACAACTTCTCATTTTCCCTTCTCCCCAGCTCCTGGCAACTACCTTCTATTTTCTCTCTATAAGAGTGATTATTCTAGGTACCTCATATAAACAAAATCATTCAGTATTAGTCTTTTGCAACTGGTTTATTTCACTTAGCATAATGTCCTTAAGGTTCATCCATATTGAAGCATGTATCAGAATTCTCTTCCTTTTTGAGGCTGAATACTATTTGATTGCATATATATGCTACATTTTGTTTATCCATTCATCATGGATGAACATTTGGGTTCCTTCCACCTTTTGGCTATTATGAATATATTTACTTTTAAGAGTACTCAAATATCTGCTCCATGCCTGCTGTCTTAATCCATTTTGTGCTGCTATTAATAGAATACCTGAGACTGGGTAATTTATAGAGAGAAGAGATCTATTTTCTCACAGTTTGGAGCCGGAAAGGTTAAGATCAAGGCACTGGCATCTGGTGAGGGCCTTCTTGCTGACTCACCACGTGACAGAAGATGGAAGAGCAAAGAGACAAAAAAGGGGAAGAATTTGCCCTTTTAATAAAGTGGTATTAATCCCACCACACCCTTTTACCTCTTAAAGGTCCTACATCCTAACATCACCACAATGGCGACCAAACTTCAGCATCAGTTTTAAAGGGGACAAACATTCAAGCCATGCCACCTGTTCTCCAAGTTTTGTAGCTGCTTTTGATAGGAAAGACAGGGTGGACTGTCCTTACTCTACCTTATACAGACCCAGAACCCACTAAGAAGTTTCACTTTAATCTGCAAGGAAGACACTCATTATAAGCATAATAGAAATTGTCCTATGGGATTTGATTTAAAAGATAGCATTCATCCAAATGTGGCTCCTACTTCTACTATCTTGAGACTCTTTGTTTAAATTAAAATATGAGTATATCCACTGCTAGGCAACCTGTTTGAGGACATGCAAAAAATCTTGGAAAAGATAATACAAAATTTTTAATACAATATCACTCATTTATATCATAATATGACTTACTTTATGGGTTCTTTCTTCTTTAAAATTTGTTGAAAAGTGGGGCATTGAGCAACTTATGAATAAATAACAATCGTCTAATATGTAAAAACATACTGTCTTTATTCCCTCTACTTACTGCCTGCCATTATCCTCAACTGACTTTTATTAACTGTCTATTTTATTTGAGATAATTATATATGATAATAAAAAACCTTTATGAAAAAGATATTTCTATCAATGGAACCACTTCAGTTCCAATCACCTTGCGAGGGAACTTAGAGCAATTTTTAGATTCTCTTTAGGACTTATTTAAATTAGGCACAAAAATAATCTTAAGCCAGAAATTTTCTACAGATGTTCTCTGAAGATGCTGAATTGGAGATTCCATTTACCAGACTGGAGAATTGACTATTTCAGTAAATGCAGTCTAGTTACTAGCAAATAGTCAATCTAATTACCTTAGACCTAAGAAGTTTAAATTAAAGCTTCTTCTAACTTGGAGAAGGTTTCGATTGCTAATAGGATAATTGCACCTGATTTCAAAGGACAGGCTGTAGTTTTTATAAGAACTCATTTTTGGAAATAGAGCAATTCCCTCCGAGGAAGGATGATGAAAAGAAAACAACTGAGTTTTCTCTCATCCTTCAGCTTACTGCTGTATCTCGTGCCGAAATGATTAATAATAAACGGATCTGTCCTTTTTCTTTTGTTTACTTATGTGTCCCCATATTGTCTTACTGTATTATGATTATATTAGCAATTAGTAAAGGAGAAATTAGTACTGCATCTTCCTATTACCATCAGCCTATTAATTTGCACGGAAAATTCCCTCTACACTTTGCCATTCTGTACTGTTTTGTGTGAGCCATCTGAGGTTTCAGAGAGAGCTCTCATTATCAAATTAATTCTGAAAGAAGTAAGCTTTTGCCCTTCCCCTTTTTTCAGGAGAGAACCACCACCAGATGTTCTTTTATGTTACACGCATACCTCCTTTATCCACTTTGGGGGAGTACATGATGTATCTGCTTTGTATGATGCAAATGAAGTGTGAATTCAAAAAAAAAAACAATGTCATGGACTTCTTTGTACATATTTTCTTAACCTTTTAAATTTTAATAGAGGGTAACCTTTTCCTTATTTTATGTTTAATTAAATCTCTTCCACTTTTCAAAGAAAACCATTTTTTTTTCCCTCCATAACATAAACTTGAGACTGCTATGGAATATTTCTTCTCAGTCAATAACTATTTAGTATTCTTTTCTCAGTCAGCAAATACAATGCCTGGCAAAGTTATATTTATTGGATGAATGCTTATTAATGGTGGGTTTATAGTGAAAATGACTATGTTTTGAAAGATATCATTTTATAAACTTAATTTATTTTCAAGGTAAAAATTTATATATACATTTTTAGATTTTTATTTGAATATAAAGTAGGATAAAATAGAGATAAAAATAGCTTTACAACTGTGAGTTTTTTTAACATTTTTTAATTTGTTTTTTTAATAACATTCATAATTTGAACAAAATACCCCAATATAGAAAACAAAAGTTATTTTTCTACTCTGGCTGAAACATTGCCAACTAGTCTTTAAGGAGTCATAGTGTGCCTATTTCAGATGCGTATAATTACAAAATGTTCACAGCATATCTGTTTCTGCTCTGAAATTTTTTTGCGATCTACAATTTTACTGGTATTAACATGTTATAATATTTTTACGTCAATAAATACAATTCTGTGATAGTATTCTTTCTAAAGAAAAAAACTCCCAAGTGTTCTGGATATTCTCATGAGACAGGGCTAATGATGTAAAATGAGCTGTCACATCATGTTTGTGGAAACTGATCTGTAGTCCTCAGTAATGATTTTGTCCCCTTTGCTTAAGTCTATGCTTTATCTTTAACTTTTAAGGATAATTAAGAATATTTTTGGTCACATGTATGGGATTGCTTTGCCATAGAGACAAACTTGAAAGATCCAACAGGATAATATCCAATGATTCATTCACACAGCAAATATGCATTGAACTCCTACTGTGTCCCAGACACTGTCCCTAAATGACTAAAACATATCAGGGAACACTACAGACACATGTGCCTGTCCTTATGGAGGTTACGCTTTAGCATGGGAGTTAAAGAAATATAGGAGAAATATAATAAATAAATAATGTAGTGTTTAAGATGATGAGTACAATAGATAAAAGAAAAAAGTCAACCAGGGGAAACAGGAGTCTTTGGTTGATGAGGGTACATGTTTTAGTGCTAAATAGATGCTCAGGGTAGGCAGTAGGCAGCTGAGGACAGACTGGGAGGAGGTGAGGGAGTTAGTCATGGAGATTCTGGGCAAAAGCATTCCAGGTGGAGGGAATGGTTAACGAAGATCCTAAGGGAGGGTTCAGGAAGAGCAAAGAAATCATATGCTTGAAGAGAAAAAAGCAAGGAGGGAAACAGCAGGTACTGGAGGAGGCCAAAGTGCCAAGGACAGGCCTTGATTGCTCTCTGTGAACCACAAACTCCTCTCATTGCCTTAGGCTTAAGTTTATGTGACCTTCAAAACTTCAGCTTTTAAAAAATTCCCCATCTATCTTTTGTAAGTAATTATTACCACTGAATATTTAGAGTATCCTGAATTATTTTTAACCCATATAACAAAGCTAAATTAGGTAGGATTACACTATTAAAAAGTAATGAATTAAATATGTTCTTGTCCTATTGGGGGAAGAAGAAGGAGGAGGAGGAGAAAGGGAAGAGGAAGAAGAAGAAATCGTCTGCAACGATCATCTCATTTTTATCCCAGCATCTTTTTCTGATAAGCTGTTACCCTGGCTCTGAGAATGCATTCATGTTTTTGACTTTTATAGTTGAAAAAATGCTACCAAGAAGCCTGGATCTTAAAGCCGCATCTCAGTTCGAACGTTACAAATAATCATAGAAACAAAGCATGCATCATTTGCTTTCCTCTGATTTGAATTGAAAACAAAGGAAGGAAAGAAGGAGGAAACGAGGGAAGGAAGGAAGAAGAAACAGGGGTGGGAGGAAGCCTGCACAATGATTGAACACACTAGATATGGTCTAAAATTTTGGCAAAGCACATGCACCATTTCAATGTAGAAATGAGATATGTTGGGAACATAACAACATAACATAAAATAAGCAACTGGCAAAACAAATTCACTTCTCCTAAAGTTTGACTAAATGTTCGCAGCTTAGAAGAAACTATGTGGACATTAAGATGAAATTCCTCTAGCAGCTTTCAAGCAATAGAAGACATTTTAATTGGTGATACATTTAAAAAGCACAGCACATTGAAACTGGGTGATTCAAACCAAGACCTTTCCTTTTCCAATACAGCAATGACCCAGTCAGATATTCATGTCCTACTATAAATATCACTATACTTTATACAGACTTAAGCTTACCCAGTTTAGTGTCATTTGTTAGTTTAATACCATTATTTCTCCTTCATCAGGCTTAGGAAGAAGCCTACTTATTTGATGTTAAAATTCCTATATCCCTCAAGATTTGAACTAAGAGATGTGCCATTTAAAAAACATCAAGAGACTTGAATATAATTGAAACTTTGAATAATCTGAAGTTTGAAGTCATATGGTTAAAACTTTTACATTAATTGAATTTCTTCATTGCTAATTTAGAAACAGGTATCAAATTAAAATCAACTATTTTTGTTAAATGTAATGCATCTACAAAATTTGTCTTGCTATCCATAACTGCTTGGATTCTCTCTTAAATGAACAAGGTATTTTTTAGCATATCTGCATAACCTGACTACCTATTCTTAAATCTGTCAAATAAAAACATGTTCATATTTTAACTAAACTTGAACTTTGCTTTAACCTCCTACATAGAGTTTAATTCACATGCAGTTTACTTCAAAACATGGCAAAGTCGAAAAATTCCACAACTCTGATCACCTAACATTACATTTTTTTGATTCTTCAAGGACACTAGTGATTACAGGATTGAACAAGCTCATTTCTAAGGAGATGATTCTCACCTTTAATTACAGCAAAGGGAAGTGAGTGCATAAATTAAAATAGTTGTTTAACAGACTATTCTTAGCTTGATAACTGAGATAATTCTCTTCCTTTTAGCACTTACAAGTAAAATAGTAAACTTCTTTTATGGCAGACCCTGTTGCCTATAAAATTTGGAAAAGATGATGCCAAATCTAGAAGAAGTACAATTAATGACCTCCCAGATTTGGCAATTGTCAAAAGTTCGCATTTCCGTACTTTTTCTACACTCTTAAATTCAACCAAGTGAAACCTGCATTTTTCTTCTTCAGAAATTCAACATAAATCTTAAGTAGAATCCACTAACAAGAAAAGGTTTTCCAAGTAACTGACAACTATTATCTTTCCAGAATAGAAATGTAGAAATTTTTGCCAAAACAGCAAACATCACTTACGCTGCTTATAATAGAACCATGGCATTTAGAGTGCACTCTGTTCTGTGATACCAATTCACCTCTGCAAATTTCACTGTAAATCACATGCATTTAATAGGGACAATGAAAAAATACAAAAGAGATTTGTAGGCTTGAAATATCTGCAGGAAAGAGATATCTAGTGACATTTAGCCCAGAAGCTGATCTTTTCCCTTATCATCCTCTTTTTCAGCACAGATATTTGAATATAGAAAACTTACATATATATGTATATATAAGAGATGCCAAAATAAATATGTCTTGTGGAATTTACAATGTAAGAGAATTCAAGAACATGAAAAGAGAATCCAATGGTAAGGAAAGAAGAAAATATGATGGAGGCAGATATTAAACCTTGAGTCTACCAAAGAACACACTACAAAAGAAGGGTCAACTTTGGAAGTAAAACTATTATCTTCTGGGACATTAAGAAGCCCAATATTTAATAAGTGACTACCCCAATGACCACAAATACAAGTAGCCATTCTGTTTTGGTCTCTGGAGACATATTCTGCTCCTGACATACCTAGTTTATTTTATCCTAAAATTCTCAGCTCTCCCAGCATGTTAGCATTCTTTTATATAAATGTTTATCTCACATTTTTCATGGCATCCCTTATGGTGCTGTAACGGGATATTTTTGGACACCTAACAGGAAAAGGCAATATAATCTTTATCTTTATATCCTCCATTTAAAATTTATGGCTGAAGCACATTATCCAATAATCCACCCTACTTACAGTCCACAAAGATTGGGGAAGTGACGTTACAACAGTAGCGTTTCAATATTTTTGCTATTTGCTCTGATTCCGTAAAAGAAGCAGTGAGCTGCATAATTCTGTTGTGATTTGTGATATCTGATTCCCTGAGTGAGTTCCAATGGTGGTATACACCAAGGATTATTAATGAGGAACTAAGGTTTCACACATTTCAGTTAGGGTATATATATATAAAGGTACACAAGAACATTTACATACATACCTAATGGTGGCTTGCGGATCCTATGAAGTTTGTCACTTAAGCCCCAAGTTAACCAAGAACTTCCAGGTGAAGAATCCTGCCTGCAAGTAAACCTTAGAGCACTCCCTGCCTACTTCCTTCCCCATCAATCACCATCCAGAGCAGGCACCGGCAGCTGTGCTGAGAGTTGCTTTTCACTTGTGTCTACAAGGAGATGAATTATTGACTCCAGACCCTCCAAGAAACTGGAAGGTGTTTTTGCTCAATAAGTCAAGGAATAGTGTTTTTTTAGTGTTTTCTGTATATGAACGCTTAAATTCAGCATTCAGGGGACAGGCCACAAAGAAAAACTAAAACAAAAACTAAGATGTTTCATTTTCCCATGAATGAGCTCAAAATATAATTGGTGGTCATGATCCCTGTATCTTTACAAGTGAATGGTATCCTCAGAGACTGACCCGTAATGAAAGGATTGTACTTTTTAAATCGGATTTATCTTCAACAATATGATTTTCCTAAGCAATATTGAACACCGGGTTAGGAATTACAAGGAGCAGTCAAGTGGACATAATACTTACCATGTACAGACTTTTATTTATTTTATTTATTTATTTATTTATTTTTTGAGACAGAATCTCACTCTATTGCCCGGGCTAGAGTGCCGTGGCATCAGCCTAGCTCACACCGACCTCAAACTCCTGGGTTCAGGCGATCCTCCTGCCTCAGCCTCCTGAGTAGCTGGGACTACAGGCATGCACCACCATGCCCGGATAATTTTTTCTATATGTATTTTTTTTTAGTTGGCCAATTAATTTCTTTTCTATTTTTTAGTAGAGACGGAGTCTCGCTCTTGCTCAGGCTGATTTCGAACTTCTGACCTTGAGCAATCTGCCAGCCTCAGTCTCCCAAAGTGCTAGGATTACAGGCGTCAGCCACCGCGCCCGGCCCAGACTTTTATTTTAACTCTATCAGCAAAGCATATTATTTTGCTGATATGTTTCCTATATATAAACATTTTTCTTCTCTTGCCATATTTGGTTGAAAGTTTGAATCATTCTCCTCTCCTAGTTTAATTAAAGCACCATTATGTTTAGGACAAAGTTGACACTGTCAACGGACTGAATAGTTGATGGGAAAAGGCATACTTTTCATTCCAAGTTAAAAACTACCATTGCACAATGGCCTGGACCACACAATCTTGAAAGTTACCACCAGCCTGATGTGCTAGAGCACTGAATCTGGAGTAAAAGGACTAGTTTCATACCCTGCTTACCAGTGACTATAGTTGCGTGACCTTGGACAATTAACTTAACCTATCTGGGACTATTTCTCATTTTAAAATTGGTTATAATTATATCTGCCCTATATACCACATAGGGATATTTTGAAGCTCAAATTAAATGATGGCTAAATTTCTTGTCCCAGATAGGAGGGAAAGAAACAGAGAAGAATAAAAAGAATGTGAGAGTAGATAAAGTAAGTCAGAAATCTTTTCCAAAGGACCACTTTTATGTTGGCTGGAAATTACCATTGCGGGAAATGAAGGCCAAAGAATATTTTAAAAGGTCATATCAAGGAATCATCATTAAAGATTTGTGTCCTCTTTTGCAAACTAGTTCTGCTTCCTAGGTCTCCATTTTCTGATCCGATTCATTGGGGAAAAAATTTACTATCCCTAAAATGCTATAGTTCTATATTTTTTTTTTAATGAAACTAATTTCTCTGTATGTATGAGGAAGGATTTTAGCAAAATACAGCTGTCCCTCAGTATCTGTGGGGGATTGGTTCCAGAACCAACCCCTTATACCAAAATTCAAAGATGCTTGAGTCCCTTATATATACCATTGCAGTATTTGCATTTTACTAACCTACATATATCTCCCATAGGGAAATAGTTGTTATACTGTATTGTTTAGGGAATAAAGACAAGAAAAAAGTCAGTACTTGTTCAGTACAGATGCAATCATCAATTTTTTTTTTTTCAGAGCTCTGTTACTCTGTAAGAAATCGGGCTAGTTTTCTTCTGTTCAAACTGCCTTCTGACTTTAAATGCCCATCATCAGTGCTATGATCCCCAGCACATCTTGAGAATTAAAGGGGAATGGGTGCCAAGAAAGAAGAAAAAGGAGCTATTCCTAATTTGGAAGAATTGCAAGACCAAGTTCCTGATGTGAAAATGTTCGGTCATGCTATACTAAGACGAACTTGCTGTAGCTTTACCAAAATGATCAGGATAAAAGAAAATTCAAAGAAGCAGAGAGGGTCTTCCCACGTTCCTGGGAACATGGACGAGTTGCTTACTGAGGCTGTGAGCAACAGATAGCGGAGTTATACTTAATGCTTCTTAACAGCATTAGAAATTAATGTAGGTGCCATTAAGTCCCAGAATACACACATTTAACATAAGCAAACTAAACCTGATGAAGTCAGCAAAATGGGGGAACCATTCCTTTATTTTCTACCTACCCATCACCACCTTCGACCCCATCCCCAAGTTAAATCTTAGCCTCCAATAACCCACAGCAAAAATGCAGTGAAAGAAAATAAGCTAATTTATGGCTCTTATACCTCGAGAGCCCTGGTCCAAGACATCAGGAGCAATTTAGCACTGACTTTCTAACCTAATCCCCAAGTAAGCTACAATTCCTCTATTCATATATTCATATTTTCCATGATTCCAAAACTTCCATCTTAACATATCACTACTATGTATAATAATTAAATATCCTTGCCTTGGAGTGCTGTGTCTGACTATAAGGTCAAATACCTTTATTAGTTATATAATTTCTATTTATGTGGAATGTATCTAAGCAACAGTAGGGTGGTTGGACTGAAATAATTGAAGGCTCCTTCCAAGCCTGGTTTTCTGTGATGGTAATGGGGAACATATTTATATACCAGCATGCACCTAAGAGAGGTTGTTTAAATTTAGTTACTCATAGTCTCACTAATAGAAATGGAATTTTACAGAAACAAAATGCATATGCAGGGCACTTTCATTTTTATAAACTCTATTAATATATGGTTTCCTTTATTTCTGCCCTATGAAGGAAATAATACAGGTATTATAATAGTCTCTCCATGTAGAGATTAGTTTCTGTTCATATAGCTGATGAATGGCAGAAAGGAGAGCAATGTCCGCATTTCCTAAACCCAGTTCTCATATTTTTCTTCTAGAATACAATGCCATTCTTATCTCCGCTACTATCAGCAACTTTATCATCTCAGTCACCTCTCTGTGACACATTAATCAAAGACAAGAAAGAAGCCATTCAGGCAAGGAAAGACCAAGAGGATGGAAAACTGGATGAAATTAGAATTTAAAAATATATGAGTTTAATACTGTGGCTGTACTTAAAAGCCACAAAATAAAATAATCAGACATTGGTCCTCTCGATGAAATCATTGTGGTCAGTCCAACCCAACACAGTCCTGTGCAAGGTGATCATGACTGGTTAGCAGTGCCTAGGTTCCAATCCTGGCTCCAGGACTTCCGGACTTTGTGTCCTTCTACAAATCATTTCTCTTCCTTAACGCTTAATCTTCCCAGCTATTAGATGAGGAAAATAATTAAGAGCCACTAAGCACCTGAAATCTCTACATTGCTTGTCCTCATCATGGCAACCCCAGCCTCAAGAACCTCAGCAGTAAAATATGTTTATCAGAACTCTCCCTCATAGTTCATGGTTTTTGTCAAGATGATTTGAATAATATCTGTGAAGGCATTTTATAAATTGCAGAGCACTCTATTATTTGTTTTCAGATCTTGGGGAGTTGGCATGTTTGTTGATATTGATGTTAAGATTTGAAAATCTTCAAATTTTCACTTCTGTTCATACATGTCGCAAACTTTACCCACCTCCGGAAAATAATCCCTCAATCAGCTATTTTAACAAATTCATCATTTAAGGAATTCTAAGAGTTATATTTGAATTGTGGATGTGAACAATGGTGACTTTAATGGCATTGATAAAAAGCAGTTCCTATTTTTTTAATGAATTCAGTAGATTCAATGAATTGAATTAATCAGATTCAAGGACTTATATCTTATTCTTCTTCATAGACTAGAGCTTGCTCCTGAGAAATAACCAAAGTCTTGTTTTAAATTGTGTCAAAAATTAAGTTATGTGTTAATTAGATGAGACTATGAAAATTGTTGTTTCAATAGTATATGAATATTTCCTATGGCTAAATTTATACTGATTAGTGTCAAAAAACCAGATTCAGGAAAAGAAACATGATAATAACATAATATTATCTGAATCAAAGATCAATCTGTCATGATTATTCCACAATTGTGTAGCTTTATCACTATTGTTCTCAACCTAATAAACAATGCTTCTTTGTTATAATACTGAAAACAACATAGTGTTAATGTTCTAAGTATATCACCTATCTCATTATAATAAGATACTTTGGAATGTTTGCACAAAGTATTAACTGTAAATCTACCTTTCTTGACGGTACTATATTTTATATAAATTTCAGTTTCATAAACGTATCAATAGAGTTATTCCCATGAATCACTTATTACCTGATATTGATCTGTTTAACTACAAATTGAAAGATTTTTGTTTCTTGTTTTTGTCATAAACTAGAGACTCAGGTCTTTCTCTTTTTTTCTCCTTCTCTGTCCCTTGTCTCCACCATCTTTCTCTTCCTCTCCTGTCTACAGCAGCCTGCTTCCCTCTGATAAGCACTCCCCTCTGCTAAATCCCGTATCAACTTCTCTGCATGATACTGACTGTGATGTGTTACATCAGCCTGGCAATGCAAGATAGTAAGATTACTCTCGGGATTCAGAGTGGAAGTAGATATGGCTTAAGGTCCCTTCTGACCCAAGTGTCACAATGTATTCCACAGATCCACTAATTGACCTCACATCTAAAAGAGGAATCATGTGTAATATAATGGGAATGGCCATAGATCGGCAGTTGGGGGACATGTCCTTACAACTTATTTAGTGCATGACCTTGGATGATCACCTACCTTTTCTGTACCTACCTTTGTCTATATACTATTTGGCACTTCGTCTTTCTAAATATATTGCAGGCCAAGATTTGCACACTTCAGATTACTTAAGAGCCACCTAAGAAGAATGTTGAAAAGACAGAATTTTGGGCTCTCCACCCCAAATTTATGCTAATTCAAAAGACCTGAGATGTGGCCAGGGAAATCAACAAGCATTTCAGGTAATTCTGATATAGGGAGTACATTAGGTTTCTTGTTCATTTGGGATGTTGTTTTGTTTTTGTTTTTAAATTAATTTATAAATTTATAATTTCCTGTCTGTGGCTTATAAATGGAATCATGCATATATAATTTAGAGAGTTTAGGCTTCTTGCACACAACATAATGGCTTTAGTATTGGTTCATGATATTGATAGTGTTGTTCAAATCTTCTGTTTTACTACTTTTTACGTCTGTTTCTTAAAAATGACAAATACTTGAAATCTTGCTTTTTTTATCCACTCAGAGAATCTCTGATTTTAGATCATCACAATTAAAAATCAAACCAGGCTGGGCATGGAGGCTCACACCTGTAATCCTAGCACTCAGGGAGGCCAAGGCAGGAAGATCACTTAAGCTCAGGAGTTCAAGACCAACCTGAGCAAGAGCAAGACCCTGTCTCTACTAAAAATAGAAAAAATTACCCAGGTGACTAAACATAGAAAAAAATTAGCCAGGTGTGGTGGCACACACCTCTAGTCCCAGCTAATTGGGAGGCTGAGGCAGGAGGATCACTTTAGGATCACAGGAGTTGGAGGTTGCTGTGAGCTTGGCTGACATCATGGCACTCTAGCCTGGGCAATAGAGTGAGACTCTGTCTTAAATAAATAAATAAATAAATAAATAAATAAAAACCAAGCACAAAAAACAAACAAACAAAAAATGGTCCGTGTAATCATATTTTGAGAAATGTATAAAAATATGCCAAGGCCACATCCAGTGCCTGTATATTTTCCACCTTTTCTGACTATATCGATACATCAACTCAGTATTTCTGACAATGGTCTGTTAAGAGGACAATGCTAATAGGTACATATGAATTGGTGCTCATGTGGACCCACGGTTTCACTAAGAAGTACAGGCACATAAAACTTTTTTTCTTTTATATATATAAAACCTTCTAAAAAACACTATTAGTAAAAACACACTTCAAAAGAATAGAGAGAGTAAAGAGAAAGAATTTATAAATCTGCAAAGTGCATAGGCCAAATGAACAGATATCATTGTCCAACTAAATCCAAGAATTTTGTTTTGAAAGTATCCTTAAAAATAAAGGAGATTTTAATAAATTAATAAGGCTACAGTTAAAAGACTCACACGAAGAGAAAAATAATTAAGTTACTGCCAGTGTAAAAGTTTTAACTAAGAGGAAAAGGTAATGGTTGGGGTAACAAATGGAAATGACTTTTGGGAAGTTATGATAACAGACTCTATTTTCTAAGAGCAGTTATTAGCTATCTACCAGAATTAGTGATTAATTATACATATAGGATTATGTTTAAATCCTTTGTCTAATATAGTAAATCTTTAGTTTGAAAACGGAAATATTCCATTTTCTTCAGGAATGTCTAATTTACTAAGTATCAGCATGAGGCTTTTATTACCCAATATGTCCAATAATATTTGCAAACTGTTTTTCTAAATCCTTAATATCTTTGGTTGTTATAAACAAAGGAAGCATTTGAAGGGGATTAGAAACATGTGAGTGAATTACCATTTAAATAAAGTTGATTCAGCCCAGAAGGGACAATAGAAAGACTTTCAGTCTCCATAAATCCACTTTAATGTCAGTAAACAAATGGCCCGAAGTAGTTTTATCTGGTTTTGGCTGTAAAGGGTGAAATGCAAGAAACAAGACTGAGAAAATAGTCCTTTCTGTATTGCAGACAGCAAGAAAGAACCGGCTTCCACTGTGAACTAGTGCAGTTTTAGGTTTTTAGCTCCTTAGCTTAAATGTTATCTGTTTGTATAATCTCATAACTCAATCTGTCCATCTATTTTAATGTATTTAAATGTAGTTTTCACACATGGCCTCAATTTTTTCTTTAAATGGTCACAAAAAAATTGCCCAAATCCCTAGATGAAACTTTGCATGGTACGATTTAGAGATCCAAAATATACTACTCTTCTTAATGATTTAAATTCTATTCAATGATGGTCACACTATTAACTGATTTGTATATTGGCAGAACTCAATATTTTCCCTACAAATGTCCCCAAATATTCACCACTGCAAAAAGGAAAAACTGAAATGTATTTATTTTCATTTTTTATTTTTTTATTTCAGCATATTATGGGGGTACAAATGTTTAGGTTCCATATATTGCCTTTGCCCCATGTGAGTCAGAGCTTCAAGCGTGTCCATCCCCGAGATGGTGTGAATATAATGGTTTTGAGGCTCATGTTAATTTTATACATATATGTTAAAATAAATAGTTGATAGAACTAATGCAAAGGTAGTTGGTGATGGTAGTGCTAGCAGTATCAAACCGATGCATCTGATCTTTATAATAAGGATATAATACCTAACATATGGTTCATGGCTTTGTACCACCTGCTATACCTGTATTGTCTCCATGAATCTTCACAACTACTCTATAAAGTAATTACCATTCTTATCACTCCTATTTTCTACAGTTAAATAAACTGAGACACAAAATACTAAGAGTTAAATTGTTCATAGCAAATTGAGGGTTTAGGTTCTGACAGCCAGTCTCTAGAGCACATGCTATATAATGTAGGATGGTTGTTTCCAGGGCCTGACACATGATGAGATCTCAAAACTTACCTTGGAGGATGAAAATATTTCAAAGATTTCAAGAATTCATTTATTTCCCAGATTAATCTGGTATTCCTCATTTAGTGGTTTGATGAAGAGTCAATTATAGGATTAATCCTTCATGTTCTGCTACTTTTATTCAGTCAATTATTGACTTTCAGCTACAAAAATGTCTGTACTGAGGCAATGTTTCTCTATTTAATAAAACTTTTTTATTTAGGAATAATTTTAGATTTTCAGGAAAGTTGCAATGATAGTAGAAAGATTTCTCATATACCCTTCATCCAGCTTCCCCTAATGTTATCTTACGTAATTACAGGTATAGCACATTTGTCGAAATTAAAAAATTAACATTGGTCCAACACTATTAACTGTATACTTTATTTGAATTTCATGAGTTTTTCCATTAATGCCCTCTTTGTGTATAAGGATCTAATCCTGAATAATTGCATTTAGTCTTCTCTGGTCTGTGATAATTTATTAATCTTTTCTTTTTTCCTATGATACTGACACTTTTGAAGAACATTGATCAGGTATTTTGTAGAATGTCCCCAAATTTGTTTTGTCTGATGTTTTCAAAGGATTATACTATTAATAGGGTTATTGGTTTGGGGTTAGAATGTCAGAGGGATAAAGTACCCTACTCATGACATTATACCGGGGAGTACATGTTATTAGTTTTAGTTATCATATTAAACTTGATCACTTGGCTAAGATAATGTTTGCCAGGTTTTGCCACTATAAAGTTGTTGTTATTATTGTTTTTTCCTGTCCATACCCTATTCTTTGAAAGTGAGACACTAAGTCTAGTCCACACTCAAGTGGAGGAGAATTAATCTCCAGTTCCTGGAAGAGAAATAATCAACATATATTATTTGAAAAGCTTCTGCAAAGAACATTGTTCTTTTTAAAGAATGCCTCATTTATACCTGAAAAGAGAGTAAAAGAAATAATAATAATAAAAAAAAAACTGAGGAGGGAACTATTAGCAGTCATTGAATTTTATAAATCTGATCAATTACTGTGGTCAGTTTAGAAATTTGGCCCTGCTATCAGACTGGCCTTTTCCAGTATTCAGCCATGAAGCAGATTTTCCACTCAAAGCACAAAGCTCTCTGTACCCAAAAATCTGGAAAAAAATATGTTATCTCATCCTCAGCTACATTATTTATTGTCTTCTAAGATCTATCCTAAAGGAAAGCCTTAAAAGCCTTGCACCCTCAGTATGGGTAAGGTGTCAGAAAGAGCAAAGGGAGTAAGAAGAGGGCAGGGAAGGGCAATAAGTAGGATGTGGTTTCAATTAAATAAAGCATTAGCCTGTTCCACTGTGGACTCTGGACATAGCTCTTTTCCTATCCACGAGGCCAAGTCTTTAGAGAAGGGAGTCCCTGCAAGCTGTCAGCTGCCATCATTCACAGCAGCTGGCAAATGGGTGCACTAGAATAAAATCGCAAAAGGAAAATCTAAGTGGGAAACCAACAGCATCCATTATGTCATATGCTTCACCTCTCAATCCAGATGACCAAATACTTACGGAGAATAAATCATGGTCCATGCAGATAGATCTACATTATTAAAATAGGTATCACATACATGTTTTTATGTAATTGATACAAGGTTCCAGGACTCTGGAGGAGATACTAATGATATACAAAGTGTTAATAATAGCGCTCCTTTGTTTTTTATAATATATACATATATTAGTTTGGAGGATGGTTTGTTTTTTTCCATTGCAGAAAATAAGCAGAAATCTATTTTGAATGCATCTGATCAAAAATAATAAGACAAATTTTTAGGAGGTAGATTAAGATGGAATGATTTCCTTTGGAAAATCCTCCAAAGCACTAGAGTACATTTCGTAATCTCTAGAGTACTAAGAACAAAACATAATTCTTTATGTGAAAAGAAAATGCCATGCTTTTCCTGTGTAAATGGCATAAAATTACCCTTATAAATAGGGTATCTGATAGCAAAAGGGAGTCAAGTTTGTTTAAACCAAGCATTCAAGATAGATGGTTCAGCATTAAAAGAATTTGGAAGCCAAGGTCTTCAAACAACAAGTGCACTGGTGCATATCTTGTGACTGAAGAAATGTATAAAGATCTGTTGTGCAACAATAAATCAACCCTTTGGAGAAAACAAGAGGTGTCAGGGAGTGTAACTAGGTCAGATACAGAATATAAATTCTATCACTTCTGGGTTACTAAAGAAGAACTTGTGCTCTCCTGAGCATGGAGAAGAAAGTTGATTTTAGAGCAGAAAGGTGCTTACACCAAGTAGCATTAATTTTAGAATCTCCAAGGCTTGAAGAATAGAAAACATCTCAAAGTTTTGAATGAGTAACTAAATTTATGCCACAATTATAATAATAACACTGCCCATAAATGTAGAGAGCATGTCTGATTAGAGTGGTGTCCTTATGACCCAGCTGAGGGTTGGAAATACAGAATATTCTCCGATGTCTGTTGAATGAATTAATGTGGGAATGATGAATGAAAATATAGCAAGTAGCTGTAGAATCATCATCCTTTTTCTCCACTTCAGTAAATGTAAACAGCCATGGTGCTTAGCAGGCTTAAGTCTCTGCCCTAACTCTGCTAATAGCTACCTCTGTGACCTTAATCAACAGCCCTAACCCCATGTAGCCCTCTTGTTCCATATGTAACATCAATTATTCAAAAAGAGATTAAAGGTCTTCAGCAAATCTGAGTTTCTAAAATTTGCTCTTTAATTATAACTATCATCTTAGTGCCAAGATGGGGAACATAAGAAAGCAATGAAGCGCACTATTCTAAAGTCACCACCATGACATGGATTTAGAATCCAGAATGGTCGCACAAAAGGAGTTTGAATGCTATGTCTACCTTCTTTTAGCCTTATGATCTTGAGCCAGCTATTTAACGATTCTTTATTTGTAAAATCCACATGTGATAAAGATTAAATAATTAATTATGCAACAGACCTCGCATAATACCTGGCTCATAGTGAATGTTCTCAACTGCTGTTACGACAGCTGCTATCAGAGGCTTAGAGAGTAAGGCAGTTTGCTTCAACAGCATAATTGTTTTCCTTGCTTTCCTAAGACGATATACTTAGTCGTTTACGAGACTAATATTGTCATATGAAGTCAATGGTCTGAGAACAGACACAAGTAATTTAGACACTGTTCTCAGGAAGACTCATACAAAAGTAACAAAAAACACCGGATTCTTGTCATATCCCCACACACTCACAGCCA
This sequence comes from Lepilemur ruficaudatus, assembly GCA_963574885.1. Classification (NCBI taxonomy): domain Eukaryota; kingdom Metazoa; phylum Chordata; class Mammalia; order Primates; family Lepilemuridae; genus Lepilemur; species Lepilemur ruficaudatus. Next base: position 110,562 of record CAUYRT010040672.1, on the reverse strand, counting down.
TGGAGGATTTGCTAGGTTTTGTGGATAGTATGACCATTCCAAATCAAAAATGAAGATTTTATGTGTGACATTGTTCCTTTAAAGAAAATAGAAACCACAAATATTTTATTGATGAAAAAAAATTTTAAGCATTACATGGTTCCTAATTTTGCTATTGTAGTAAAGGCTGTTGATTTGTGGGGTTGTTATTAGTCCTAGTTCACCAAATATTTCTTGGTTTCTGCATTTAGTTACATAATAGGTATATTAGTCAGGATTATCCAAAGAAACACAACCAACAGGAGATTTGATAGATGGATGGATGGATAGATAGATAGATTTATTATAAGGTATTGGCTCACACAATTATGGATGATGATAAGTCCCATGATCTGCCATCTACAACCTGGGGACCCAGGAAAGCTGGGTCCAAAGGTATAGCTCAAAGGCTTGAGAGCTGGATAGCTAATAGTGTAAATTGCCATCAGAGTTTGAAAGCCTGAGATTCACACATGCCAAAGGCAGATGAAAATGGATGCTTCAGCTCAGCAGTCAGGCAGAGAACAAACCCAACCTCCCTCTGCCATTTTGTTCTATTCAGGTTCTCAGTGGATTGGATGATGCACCCACCCACACTGGGGAGAACCATTTGCCTTACTAAACCCATCAATTGAGATGCCAATCTCTTCCAGAAGTACCCTCAGAAGCACACCCAGAAATAATGTTTCATCAGATATCTGGGCACCCAGTGGCCCAGTCAAGTTGACACATATAATTAACCATCACCGTGGGATTACATTTCCTGACCCTATTCATGCTGGATGGGGCCCTGAGATTAGGTGGGAGCATTATTGTAAGCCAAAGTGAGATATGCTGCAATAGACAGATTTTGAGCTAAAGTGTTTTATTGCTAGTGTAAGAGCCTCCAGAGCTCTTGCTCTCTTCTCCTTTGCCCCAGTGATCAGCAATGTTCTAGCTCAGCACTGCCCAGTAGAACTTTCTGCAAAAATGGAAATGTTTTCTACATTGTCCAATATCATTGGCACTAACCACATGTGGCCATTGAGGATTTGAAACATGGTTGGTGTGACTGAGGAGTCATATTTTTAATTTTAATTAAATTTCAAGTTAAATTTAAATGACCACCTGTGGCTAGAGGCTACCATATTGATAGCATAGCTTAAGTACCGGCTATTCTCTCAACCTGGGTCCTGGAGTGAGGATGATTCAGAGGAGAGCCTCTAGCCTACCAGTACTGAAAATGTGCTGAGAGTGAGAAATAAGACTTGTTTCAGTCAATCACACTTTAGGGTTGTTACCACAGTCTAACTTAGCTCCTTCTGAAAGTTATGGGTTTTCCAGCTCTTTTAATTGCTGAAAACTTGCTACTCTATCCACAGGGGTAGACTTTTAGTAAACATGTTACTAATGGGTAACACTACCCTTCTATGCCTGATGGGTTCAAAGGTAGACAACTTACACAAGCTAGGCTAATTAGATTCTGTTTCCTGGAAATTTGAAGACAGAGACTGAGAACTATTGGCAACTGGATCATTATGCTGAAGCTCTTGAATTTGCTCTTTTTCTTGCCCTTCATTTTCCAACCTTTTCTTTAGATTTAGTGAGATAACCCAGTATCTTTACAATACACTCTCCTTTTGCCACTCTCAGAATAATAATTAATACTAAGGAATATGGATTTCTATGTCTTGCAATGAGGTAAAAAAATCACTTGAAACTTGATAAGAAATAAATTTGCTAATATTTTTCAACATGTTAAGAAAGGAGAGTAGAAATTTCTCAAAGGTGTTGTGCTTTAATGCCTCTCTGATAAATGTATTCAACAAATATGTATTTAGTGCTTGTTATATCCTTGACTGAATGCTAGGTACTGGGGATTTAGTGGAAAACAAAACAGATTTGGTCCCAGTATCCATCGCATGTCACAGAATACAAACAGGTTTGAGTACTCCAAGGAATCAGATGTCTTTCATGTCTAAAGTCTGAGCATGGAGCCACGCTGATGGCTTGGGGGCCACTTTATCATAGCCCAAGTGGCTGGGATAATAGCCACCCCTCCCGCTTCCCATAGTCTGTGTTTAAGGAAATCCTGGCAAATAAAGCTGGATATAGGGTTTAAGTATTTGGTTATAAAAATGGAAATCTCCCAAGAGATTCTATCCCTACTAGCTTTCCTCAGGCATTCATAGGTAACTAATTATTAGTATCTTAAGAGATTAAAAATAGTGTAATTTTCCGATTAACAAGCCATCTTACCTGCAGGAGACAACCATAATAATAACTACAATACAGTAACAACAACAGCATTAATTATTCACTGACTTTTAGCCAGGCAGTTTGCCAAGGGTTTGTATGTATTTGTTTTTTGATCCTTGCAACAACCCTAAGAAGTAGGTCTTATTGTCTCCATTCCATAAGTCAGAAATTGATAAAAAACCTAGTAGGAGGTAGAACCAGGACCCAAACTTAATTATATCTGACTTCAAAGCCTCTGTTTCTAATCACTGCCAGGGAGAAAAAAAAAAGAAGAAGAAGAAGAAGGCAGCTCAGTAATCAAAGAGTAATGACACCACATAGACTTCTGTCTTCCTGTATGTGAGATGTTTTAAGCTTTTTGAAATAAATTTTATCCATTTTTCCATGCTGATTTTGTAATTGATATACTTTAACATATCGATGTGTTTTTAAGGTTGGTCAACACAAAGTTTTACTATAATCATTCCTCTTTCTTGATATTTTCACTGAAGCCTGGGATTGATCTAGAATCAATATTTGAAAACCAAATTACTTTGGTTGCTATACTGACAGTGTAATGTTTCGGGCAGACTGAGAAATAACTACAGTCTCTAGAGTGTGCGTTTGTTATCTGCTTAAAGCATGACTGAAGCCTATGGCAGTCAGCTTTGTATATGTTACCATTTCCAGGTCAGTAAGTTAACTTCAAATAGTTAAAAAATAAAACTCTAGGGGGTGAGTACCATAAAAAGTGACACACACACAGAAATACAAGTAAATTTCATCCCAATGACAATAAATGGTGTCAAATTGTGTCTTCTTTTATAGATGATCAGTACAATGTTCTATTAAACATTAGTGAAAATAATTAAGAGGAATCTTTCTGAAGACTTACTATAAAAAAAATCCCTTAGAAAACAATAATCAATTATGATGATTACAATGTGGAAAATTATAATATAAAAAATATTTAATTTGCCCACATTATTGACTGCTAACCAAAACTTGGGAATTTTACTAATTAGACAGAATAAAGAATATTCTTTCTGGTAAAGTATAGAAGTGTTACTTGAAAAAATATGTAAAAATTGCAGTGAAGTATACAGTCACTAATGTTACATGGTGCCATTTTCCCAAAGATGAATTTAGAATCAGTACATTTGGTTTGAAGAAAAGCACATTTTTAAAAAGGTAAGTGACAAAATGAAATTAGTTTCCATATTTTTATCTGATATGTACTTGTCTCCAGGTGCATATGAAGATGTTTGAATTTGAAAAGTTTTACAGAAAACACTATCAGAATTCAATATTACTAAAAGGAACAAAGTAAACAAAACCAGTTTCTTTTAAAACCATAAGGGACATTGTATCATAATATAATTTTGATTGTGAAAGCTCTATTTCCCATTATCTATAAAGACACATAATAAATTCAATATCCCATCATTCATCCCATCAAATTCACCGATTTACTTGAAAGCACACATTTATGTCCAGTTTCAAAAACAGTTCAATTTATTGTTTGTTCATTTCTGTAATCAGATTTTATTTTGCCTTACGAAGACTTAGCCTGATCTTAAACATTATTCTTTATCTCTTTCAAGTATCTTATCTCTTATCCCAGTCACATTGTAATGTTGAGGAAAGATTCCCTAAAGAAAGGTAAACACTCAGTAGAATAGGAACCTGGTTAAAATATGATCAACCTCATTTAGGAAACCTTATAGAAAACCATTAATCATGGTGGGACTAACCACACTGATATATCTTCTTATAGAACATATCAAATAAAAATGCTCTATTAGATAAATATGTTCACCTTTTAAAATATACATATGTACAGTAATCTAATACAGTTTAAAAAGATGGTGAATATCTGAGAAAACATTCCTCAAACATGCTAACAAAATTTCTTTGCTTTAAGTCTGTGGTCCCCAACCCATGGCCGTAGACCAATATCGGTCCATGGGCTGTTATGAACCAGGCCACACAGCAGGAGGTGAGCTGCAGGACAGCTTCATCTGTGTTCACAGCCGGTCCCCATCACTGGCATCATGGCCTGAGCTCTGCCTCCTGCGTCCACCCCACCATCTATGGAAAAATTGTCTTCCATGTAACTGGTCCCTGGTGTCAAAAAAGGTTGGGGACCACTGCTTTAAGCCATTCTACTCCTTGCCACCATCCTCTTTCACTGAATTCCATCCAAAATACTCAGAAGGGTGCAGTCCCCAAGAGCAATGGTAAAACATAGTAAAATATTTTCAGAAAATAAAAATCCTCCATCTAGAATATTGCACCGATAAGTACAATATGCTGTTGGCGAGGAGAGGGTTTATGTTTTTCTTTATGGCCGCTCTTTAAATCTTATTCTAAAATATTGCTTAGCACTGAAAGTAAAAATGATTGCTCTTGTCATGTATGTCCCACATAAAATGTTTACTACCACAACAATGACAGGTTGACCTTTGCTATGGAAGCCAGATAAGTGTGATAAAACACAAGTGTTGGAGAAAGGTATCCTTTCCTACTCTTTTTCTGATGCTGAATTATATAGCCTGACTCCAGTTTTTGTTTTTGTTTTTTTCATTTTGTTCTCTCGCTGTTGTCAGGTGAGTTTTGGTGTTGTTTGGAATCTATTTTTTTTATATATATACATATAACAAACAGTCTGGACACAGAGAATAAAGAAATATTGGCTTTTCTGGAGGAAACGAAATTCATCATCCAAAAGATGCCATCAGTCTTGATTCTGTTATAAAGAAACATTCCCTTCTGATGCTTTTTCCAAAAAAAAAAGTGTGTGTTCGGGAGGAGGGGGTGAATGTGTGTGTGAAAGAGAGAGAGAGAGAGAGAGAGAGAGAGAGAGAATTGACTGCCTGTGGTTAAACACCAAAACAAATAAATTTAAGATATTCCAAACTAATATGTTCAAATTATTTCTCACTTTCCTTTATATGTATTTGCTCTATGTTTTTAAATCAAAAGGTCTTCAAAAAACTTATCTGAACCTCTTAGAGGTGGGAAAAACAAATGACCTTCCCCAAGTGGAATCATTTAGTTTCCCATTTTGATGATTTTTTTTTTTCTTTTTTATTGGGGGAAAACTACAAAGCATTTACAGTATAATGTTTACAATCACAATTTATAGTGAGCTGATCTCCCAAAATATATTACCACTCAAGTTGACCTATCTTGTTACATTCAAAAATCTACTCTGTCAAAGTAGTCCATAGAGTACATACAATTTTTTTTTAATTCTAATGATTTCATTGACCACACTATACTTCCTCCCAGCAAATTAATTTGTCTCACAGACCTCCTTAAATTTTAGATTAATTTTAATTAATTGTTATAATGGTCCTTCAATCAAATGTGATTTTTTTCTATGAAACGTATTATTTAATTATGGGAAAAAATATATCTTAGTCTTTTGGATTTTTCCTTCTATCATCCCTTCCTTTGGGAAAACTGTCTCCTTACTCCCTATTACATAGTAATGATGCCCAGTCTTCACATTAGGGTGGACCGAGTGTTCTCCCCTTCCACCAAGAGCAAGCAGTCCAAGTCCAACCAGGGTTCTGGTACAAGACACCCCGGGTTTATAAAGTACTCATTCCCTTGCAGTTTGACTTTTGAAGAATTTTTGAGAGTTCAACACAAGCTATTAAAATGATAATATTTAAAGTAAATACAATCCCATAATGTCCAATCTTTTTCATTATTGAAATAGGATCCTCAGATATCTATTTTAATAAATTATTATTACAAAAATTAAATAAAAACTATAGAAATCAGAATGTCTGAGAAGAAAGGCATTTATGGTAGAGATACTCACACAAAATGGAGAAAGATTCCCCAGTTGTATATAATAAAATTAAAGGGTTTGTCCATTTGTATTTCAACATTACGAATTCAAGATGAAAATCCACTCACGTAAAATAGAAATTCTTTTTTCCAAAAATAATATATTATTATTCCCATGGAAGTAATCAAGTGCTATTTTTGCCCTTATTCACAGACGGTATCCAAACATTAATAATATTCTCATATGTTCTTCCTCATTAAAAATCACAGTAAAAGTTAATGTGACTACATTCAGTCAAATCTCTAGCTTAAAATCTTTCAGAAGCAAAGTCTTACCTTTTCTACTATTTCACCCAAATTGACAAACATATTATCAGGTCTGAAATTTGACTTTTACACTGCTTATAAGCTAATGTCACCTTGCTAATTTTCATGGATGCTGCCTAAGACTTGAGACTCCTGGGTCAGAAGACAAAAGATTATTACTCACAGTACAGCAAGCAACATGTGCATTAGCATATTTGTATCCATTACCCTTGTCCCCAGGTTCCATGCAGGGCAATATGTTGAGTGTTACACATGTGTTGAGTGGTGGGCTTGTGTTGAAGCTGAGAACACTGAGCTTGGAGAATCCACAGCTTTTATACTAAACAGTAAGTGTCTAAGTCTTTGGAGCTGGTATATAACAAAAATACCGTGAACTAGGTAGCTTAAACAGCAAACATTTATTTCTCATAGTTCTGAAGTCTGCAGAGTCCAAAATCAAGGCACCAGCAGATTCTGCATCTGGTAAAGCACTGAATTGAAAGACAGCCATCTTCTGTCTCCTTCACTAAGCTCTATGTTTCAAATTGGAACGAACTGAAATGCCTTGTTTACCTTTGTGTCTCCAGCACTAGTTTGCCTGGTGACATAGTAGGTTCTCAATAAATACTTACTGAGTAAATGAAAGAACTTACAGAAACTTTTAATCCATGTGCATATTTAGAAGCAAATAAAAACTAAACTAAAACTTAAATGTATAAAAATTAATCGAAGTGAAAAGACCCTCTGCCTTCTTCAGAGTCACTTGGTATAGAGAAGTAATGAAAAGTAAGATGTCTTTTCCAAAACGAAGGTAAAGAAATAATTCATAGCCTTTTAAATAAAAAGAATATATTCCAGGGTACGCTCTGACGTGATGTATTGCATTTAGTTCAGCGCCACCTACTTAAAGGATTACTTGTAACATAGAATGATGTCCAAAACAGAATCAATGTTCTCTTTTTAATTAAAATATGGAATGATTACTGGAGTAGGATTCATGAGTCCTGAGTTTTCTTCTTTGCTAGCTAGCGGTGGGGGTCTTAAGCAACTTATTTAACCCCTTTAATTCTGAGTTTTCTCATCCTTAAAATGTAGATATGACAAGGTTCTTGATTAATTTTTAAGTTTTGTGGCATGTTTCCACAAATAGCATTTAATTTTTGGTGTATTACCTCACAACCTGTTCATTAAAGTCATCAGTAAAATGGCAAGCCCCCATTTAATTTAATTTTCCATATACATAGAGTAATTTTTTCACCATGATAATTACTTAAACATGCATTCAAATATTTGCATATATTTATTTTTCATTCACCTAGTATTATTATATTAACTGCCTATTTTGTTCTAACTTCCATGTTAGGTGTTGGGGATAAAACAATGAACAAAACTGGTATCATCTCTGCTGACTTAGAGGGATCTGGAAATCATAATATGACCTCACACCCATATCTAGATTGTACTGAAAAATTTTCCTTTGTCTGCACAGAGTTGTATAAACCATTAATTTTTAACAGTTGCGAAAACAAATGAGTTAAGCTGCATCTGGGGAGAGATTCTCCTACACCATTTTAGACCTAAACCAAAAAATGACATTGAATTTCACACCTTATGAATCCGATTTGTAGGACGTGGCTTAAATTTCTCTCATGGATTAATAGTTTCAATGATATGAAATTGCTACTTCTGTAAGTCAGAAATGGTTGGATATCGGCAGTTTCGTACAGTTTGATCATTAAATAACTTTATTCAAATGGAATAAAGTTGTTATCAACTTGTACTCTTTATTTAACTTATAAAATCCAGAGGAATAGCATCAGTCTCATACCTACGGGCTGCTTAAAAGACTTTCGAAATATGTCCTGTTACAGGATGTTAAATACGCATTCATCTTCTAATATATTATAAAATAATGGCTTTTTTCAAGAATACAGGAAATATTTCAGAATGTGGTTCTCAATTACTTGAAAATTGGGTATGAACTGCTATATATGCTATGACATTTAGCATAGAAGCCATATTCATCAAGAGCAAAACCCTCTTTAGGTAAAAAGAAAACACAGTGTGTGTGTGTATATGTGTGTGTAACTCTCTTTACCATTCTAATTAAGAATAACAGAGCTTTTCAGATGTTTGGAAATAGAATTGATGACCTGAAAAATAACCTCTGATTAGAAAAAATCTGATTTGTATTATTTCAGGTGTATTTTCATGGATTAAGTCCTCATATAACAAAGACTATATTATCAGCCTTAAATTTTTAAAATACGTAAAATGTTTTTATGGAACTACAATAACTAATTTTTCAGTGGCCTGGTGGTTTTCTCATACTCTTCTTCATAACATAGTAAAAAAACCACCTTTCCCCAAGGGGTGACATGTTGCATGGGCCTAACCCTCATCCAGTTGAACCGTATGAAACTCCCTGTATTTGACCATTTGCAACCTCCAGGAACAATAATCACATATGGTTCACACTAGTAATTCTTCAACCCCAGGCAACCATTATTGGTCAAAGAAATGGGTATGGGTGTCAAAGCGAGGCCAATCCCATGCCTTCCCTGGATGACCAGACAATGAGGGACTGGCTCTTTGCTGGAGCTGCTAAGTTGGTGGTTCGGGTAGCCATGATCCTCAACACAGAGAAAAAACATTGCTGAGCTGGAGAAAAAAGGTCAGTGTAGAGAGACGCGGAGAAGGAGACAGACACATACAGACAGAATCCAGGAAGCACTGAGTCTTCATTTTCAGTACTTAAGGTCTTAGATTGCTTCCTTTCATTCTGAGAATCACCCTGTATCATTCCCTGTAACATCACGAATGTATAAATTCTTTGAGCCAGCTTGATTTTTGTTTTCTATTACTTAATAACTGAAAGAGTCCTGAATAATAGAAAGGCAGAAATGTTCATGAGATATGCAAGAATGAAGACGAGGCAAACTATACTTTAAGATCTTCACGTGGTAAGAAAATACGTTGCGACAATCCCCACAACTGGTGTCATTGGATGGAATAGTTTTTCCCCTCGCCTCAGACAAAAATTCAAATGTGGATCAGGAAGTATAAAGATTATCAGCTAAGTCCAGATTTGTTTTAAAAGGACAAATATGTGGCATAATTAATTAACTAATTAACTGGAATGAATTAAATAAATCAATAAGTAAATTAGTCCCAACCTTAGGAAAAAATATCACTTTATGCTGACATTTTTGAAAAATATTTTTTATGGTTAATTATTGTACATGAGCTGGTCATAATCTGATGTGAAGAAGTAGAAATGAAAAGAAAAGACGTTCTAGCCAGATTATAAATGACATTTTGAAGAAACCTTAAAAGCATAGTCTGCTAAAACACTAAAACAGTACAAATTGTAAAACGTGGATGGAAGAAAAAGCTGGAAAGGAGAGCCAAGATTAGTAGAAGTCTTCCCATAGCATCAACCTGCAGAAAATGCAACTTACTGAACTTTGTGGTTCTGTTTCCTGTTTTCTCATCCATAGCACTATTTAGAAGGGCTGTATTTACAAAGGTCACATATCTGTGTTTCCTATACTACTAAAAACTGGTGGCAATGATATTAAACTGTAATTGTATTCATATTCGTATTTTGTATTATTGATATACGATTTTGGTGATTATTATAAGAATGTGACTTTATGTAAAAAAACAGAGAGAGAGAGAGAAAGCAAAATTTGCCATTTTGCCCTCGAGGTCCCTTCCTTGGAGGTAAATCCTTCTATTTTTGATTTAACATTTGAGGATACATATTTTACTTATCAAGTGATGTCAGACTGACTTAGTTATTGCAAGTAACTGTGATTCAGAAAGCAACAGACAAGGTCTACGGAAGCCTGAATCTGAACTTATTACAAGTTGAGGAGAAAACTGAAGTCATAAAGATAATGATCGATAGATGTGCCACCATTCTAATTAAGAACACCAGCGTCTGTCAAATGTTTGGAAATAGAATTGATGACCTGAAAAATAACCTCGGATTAGAAAATATCAGGTTTGTGTTGCTTCAGGGACTACTAAGACAGAAGTATAGGCTGAAATATTCTTTCCACAGTGGATGATAAAAGTGTGGGGAATGGACAAATCTGATCACTTTCAACAATATATCGTGGCATTCAACATCAACTAGGACAGTCACACAGACGTTTGTACATGTATAGGTATATGGATTTAGAAATAAGGTTTGTTGAAATCTGATATTCTTCCACTTAAAACATTTGTCATTTTAAGTAATAATTCCACTCTGATGAAATTATTTGCCTGCTACGAGTAAGAGTGGGAGAATGTTTTAGAGATAGCTACTTTCTTCCATCTTAAGAAAAGCATTATGGAATTCAGATTTATATTACATTTTGAACCTAACTTGAAGTAATTATATGCTATTTTTTTGCCATTATAGGGACACCTTTTAATAAAAGTGTATGCCAGTGGATATTGTTATTAGCATTCTAAGTAATTCACTGTAAGAGGTTATAGCATTTAAATTTACTTTTCAAACAAAAAGATATTTGTTTCCTTATAATTCAAGTACCATATAAGCTGACAACCTCTTTTGTGGAGGGCAGAACAGAAAATTACTAGTTTGTGGCTTTCTTAATGGAAAGTCCCATTTAAGTCTCAATTCTTCAGATAGTTAATATTTCCCTTTCTAGCTATTTTGGATCCTTATCAATGGGATTTACTTTAAACGTATTCCAAAAAAACACCCACCGAGAAGGCTTGAAAAAAATTTTCTCAAATCTCTGTATTCCATAAATTGTAAATTCAGATATTTTTAGGTTAACTTTCATAAATTTAAATTTCATAATATGTTGTTTATGCAAGGAGAGTTACAGAAACATATTCTCAAAATAATTGCAAAATGAAAGACTTTTATGAGCCAAGTACTCTTCTAATCTAAACCTTTCACTTCATATCCCAAATCGCACACTTCTCTGGATCTGCTGTAATTCTCTGTTTTTCCCCCAGTAGAGGGTGCAAAATATTAAACTTTGGAACTATTGCATAAACTTGTATTAAAATAATGGTGATTTACAAATGCAAAAGAAACAAAAATCCCTAACTGTTCATGGAGTCTGACTTGATTACGAAAAAAGAGAGAGATTAAGGGCTGAGGAGATACTTCTCTAGATCTAGCTGTATCTAAAGCTAATACCAGCTCTAGAATTTTTAGTTCTGTGAATATATATACATTTTCCTTTTTGCTTGGCTAGTTAGTGGTTTGGTATCTAAAACTTTCTGATTCAAATAGAGTCCTACTGGGAAGAGCCAGAATGTAAAGTCAAGAAATTTGTATTTAATTTAGTAGGCAGTTTCAAGTTTCTTGAATTGTAGGTGTGGGGTGTGGTGTGGAAGAGGTGACAAGCTGTGAAATGAATTTTCTGTAAGTCAACTCCAATCTACTTCAAAAAAAGAGAAAGACAGAGAGATGGAAGGGTGGATAATAAGGGTGTTAAATGGATAAATGAGGAAATTCTTTCTGGACTTTGTGTATGCATTAAAATACTTAGAGGCCCTCAGAGTTGCTTTTATAGCCCGATCATGCAGACAGGTAGAGGGTGTGAGTAGAAGTATGTCATACAACTAGAGGTATCCTGTTTGTAGTTCATATCTATAAAAAATTTTTAATTGCATGGGTTTCAGAGTAGAAAGCTGATCACATTTAAGACAGATTCAGAAAGACAATAGTGCTTTCCAAATATCTAATCTACAAAACATTACAACAGATGCAGGAGGTTGGAGGCTTTGACAATTCTATTTAGTAAGCAGTAAAGGGAGAAATAAGGAAGTAGAGACACATTTTCCCCCGCTCTCCCAGATTTAATGTCCAGAATATTTTCTGACTCATTGTAGCCCATATGCCTCTACACACTTTATGTTTTAAGCCCAAATATTTTATTCTCAAATTGAAGGTAGTCAAACCAAGTAGTTTTCCAGTTTCCAGGATGAAATGTTCTACCACAAGCCAGAAACCATTAAAAAAATCACCTACTACTCTCTCATGAGTCCCGTAAGCAAACAGATGTACTGTACGTAGAAAATGCATGTATCGTATTGCTGTGTGTGGCATAAGAACACACAGTTATCCAGTTGGAAGGAAAAAATGGTATATTGGGAAAAGTAGGTCTTTAAAAACAGATATTTATATTTAAAATCAATATTTAATCTGAGGGGAGAAGATAAATGATACATGGAATGTCATGGAAACATCTCTAAATTGAAATAATAATCTCATGATACTACCCTTAGCCAGTGTTTTCCAGACACACTTCCTTTAATTTGCTTTTGGAAATCAGGCTTTGTTTTTACATTGATGGGTCTCAGTCAATGATGAGATTCCCTATGACTATTCATTACTTGTTACAGCTAAATCTCTGGTGAGGTGTGAATATTTATGAAGGCTCTTCCTTTTCTGATTGGTTCTAATCCTGGTAGCCTTATTAAGAAGAAGGTTTATACTAGATTTGCACTCTTGGTAAGCAGGGCAGCGTACCAAACACAGGGTAGAGTTGGAGTGTTTTCAACCACAGCAGCACCTGGGAGTATTAAAACTTGGAAGCGTATGTGTCGCCCCTAGGCTGCTTTCTTGTAACGTATGCCACTTTTGAGATTCTGCCATTCCTTGCTCAAAGTTAATGATCTAAATTGGAAATACAAGAACCCTTTTAAAAAGAGTGGTGGAAAAAGTAGATCAACATTGGGAAAGAGACAGAGTTACCCTCAAAGGATCTATCACTGAATAATACAGCCATGTGTCCAAGAACCCTATCATCACTTTTTAAACATGTGGTCTAAAAGTTGTTCCTTGAGAAAAAGAAGCCAATATTAATGAGTACATTTAATTTTTAAAAATAAGTAAATGTATATAATGTGTTCAAATATGGAGGATACAATAGCTTTTGAAATTAGATTGTTTTTTATTAAATATTAATTGCCTGCAGCTTGTTAGGTGGACTGCAGACATCCAGAATATAGATCACGAATAGCTCTTGTCACGGTTGATTTTATGAGGGTGTTGCCCCTGATTTTTTATGTCTACACCTTATGATACGCTAAATGGTAGATGAAATAGTCATTAATTTTTGGGGAAAAGGGTGGAGAGTTCTTAGAGCTAAGGGTCTTCCCCAATTTTATCCTTATAGGTTAACTTCCAGGGGTTGCCATGACATTTGTAAGTTGTCACGGTGCTGGTAGGTGTGATTTTTACTATGTCAATATATGTTAATGAGGAAAAGGTCACCTTTGGACATGAGCTCCTAGTTTCTATGCATGCTCTTGGCCGGGAAAAGTTCCTAACCTCAAGTTCCTGCTGTTGCAGGTTTGGTTCTAAATGTTCATTGGCATCCTCATTTTTGCCCCCCTCCTCTTTTCCTGTGGTTGGTGCTGCCAACCTGCACCTGTCCCTATCACTCCCAATAGCAAATTTACAGCATGAATCAAAGAAAGAACACTGGTAAAAGAAAAATAAGAAAATATATTCAGGGAGAGTACACTTACCTATTTCATATAAGAAAAAAAAATTAGTCTTTACTGAGTCAAAATTTAGATAGAATAGCTAAAAAATAAAAGCATGTTTATAAATACAACTCAAGTAATCTATTAGCTTGAATGCTTTCGGCCATCACCCCAAATATTATATATAAATCCAGAACATTGTACGTTAGTTGAAAGGCAGAGTTAAATTTGAAAGTTATAATTATGTAATGGCTTTGCCCAGGGCAGCTTCACGATGGTGTGGCCTGCTGAGTCCCACAGTACTGCATGCTCAGAAGAGCCCTGTGCTTGGTTTAATGCTGTGCTGTGGCTGTCTTGAAATTCTTAAAGATTTTATCTTTGAACCTGTGCTTTGTAAGTAAGATCCAACTGGACAATGGAGCATGTGCTTGAGTAGAGGATATGTATATAATTTGCACATCTGACATACCATGTTGCACCAGTCACAGATCGTGTTCTCAAAGGCCCACAAGCACAAACTTCCAGTACACACTGCGCACTGGTGCTGTGTATGTAGAGGTTCAGCAATACAAAGTTAGCTGGTTATGTCTCTAACTGAGTACACAAGGTGCTGATATCCCTGAGAGTTCACACTCAATGGCTGCTTCAATGGCAGAAAGAGAGCAATGACATTCTAAGAAACACTAATGACCATGGAACCTTATTGCATCCTTTGTTGTTTGTATTATTTCCCTGTATTACACAACCACTGATGTGAAAATTATGACATAGAAGGACAGAGAAAGTCAGGGAAACCCATAGTTCCTTTTCCTTTCGGCTATTCATTACTCATCAATAAGCCCAAAGTAGAGAGCATTGGTAGAATACGTGCGTGTCAGACTAAACAACAATATCTGAGTTAGCTTTGTCTAGTGTTTCCATTGTTCTCATAGGAACAAAATACATAGTCATGCAGAAGCTCCAAAATTCAAATTGTGTAATTTTGGTGAATCTGTATATCAGTTAAATGTTCTTATATTTAAACTGGAATTGTACAACATAAAGATGAATGGTAAAATTCACGCTAACAATTAACACTTTTTCATTCTTCACTACTTAGAATAAAATTGAAAAACAAATAGAAAAAAACATCATGACAATTCAAGGGAGAGAGACCATGGAAGAAAAGAAAAAGGTTGCAACAATATATTTTTCCTGATTTTTGAACAAGGAGTATTACAGTTTCATCTTGCACTGGACATCACAAATTATGTAGTCAGCCATTAGCTGTGTATAAAATATGTTGGCTGTCACAGGGAAAAAGATCTTTCCTCTCTAATCAGCTAAGTAATATTAGCCTAATTCTCTACCTGGCTTATATTGTGTGTGTTTCCCTGCTCGGGATCCTGTTAAAGCCAGAAATAGCCTTAAGGGAACTTACCTCATGGTCATGATAAGATTAGCAAAAATACTAATAATGCTTATTTCAAGGAACTAGCATCTTTGTTAAGAAAAGTTAGAAGCTCTCTCTCTCCAACAGTGGTATTTCTATTCATGTGACTCATTAACCCTTACTTTTAAGATACCCATATTTTGAGTCACTCATTAATTCTTAATTTTAAGATATCTTTATCTTGTGTTTTAAACGGCCAACAAAAATCTCACCTGGTATCTCTCCTCATGCTTTTTATAGTTGCAAACCTGCACTGATAGTTGTTCTTTCAGTTAGCTTGGGTGTCAGATACAAAACCACCATATCTGGGGGTTATATTCTTTAAACTTCTAGACCTGCTTTGAAGCTTTGCTCACATTCATGCTATAACCTGAATATATCTAACTAATTGGAATCACAGCTACAGTTACATATTTAGTCATCTAGAACGGTTGACTGGGAAGAGGATTACTTTATTAGCATTTGATCACTATGTTGTTTGCATTCATGTCCAAATCATGCCTATATATGTCTTGAATTCCCAATGATTGAGAAATGTTTGTCATAATAGTTTGAAGATGCTTAGAAGTCACCTAAAGTCCTTTTACACCTCCTCTTTAAAAAAGCTTGTTGTTTAGGATCATTTCATAATTACCAAAGAAATAACGGAACAGAGGGTTTAATGGCAAAATATCTCAGAGAAGCTATCATTTTGGACAAAAGAGTCAAGAAAAAGAAAGCCATCTGTTTTTCATTGTTTTCAACTTTAAAAATGTTTCGATTGTACTGATTGTATCCTGCAGCAATTGGACTTGGTTAAAAGAGAAAATACTGGAGTGATGTGACTTACACAGTATTTTATGGATCATGATAGAAAAGTGTGTAAGTAAACAAATGCTTGGAATAATAAGTGGCAAATTCTAATCCCTAAAACTGTAATGACCCAAAGAAATGTTTCATCAAAATAAGTACTTTGAATTTTTCTGCCTGGTTTAATGACAGTGGTGGGGAAGGAGGGAGGGATGGGAGGAGGCAAAATATTTACTCTGGCAAAGTCAGTGAAAGTGGCTATTAATTTAGAATCTGCCCACCATTTCAACTAGATGGCTAAATGAGAAAAAAAAAAGGAGGAATCTCATACTGCAAGTAAGCCCTGTGTTTGGGATTGACTAAAAAGCACTGTATTTGTTTTCTAGGGCTGTCGTAACAGATTACCACAAACTGGGTGGTTTAAAACAACAGAAGTTTGTTCTCTCACAGTTCAGGAGGCCAGATGTCCAAAACCAAGGTATCAGCGGGGTTGTCTCCTTCTTGGCAGCTCAGAGAGAGAATCTGTTCCATGCCTCTATTCTAATTTCTGGTGGTTTCTGGAAATCCTTGGAGTTTCCTGGCTTGCAGTTGCAAAATGCCAATCTCAACCTTCACGGTCCCATGGCCATCTGTCCTCTGTGTCTGTCTGTCTCTGTGTCTTCATACAGCATTCTCCTCTTTGTATGTGTGTGTCCATATTTCCCTTGTCTGAGGACACCAGTCATTAGATTAGGATGCCCAGTCATGCAATAAGACCTTATTATAATTTAATTATATCTGCAAAGACCCTATTTCCAAATAAAGTCAGATTCACAGCTACCTGGAATTAGGACTCCATCATATTTTTGCCGGGGTAGGGGGGTGTGGAGAGGGACACAATTCAACCCACGGCAAGTGCTTCTCAAACTTAGGTGCACATTGCAATACCATAGACGATTTAAATAAACCCTGATGCTTGAGTACTGTCCCTCAGAGATCCCAAACTAATCAGTACGAGGTGAAGCCAGGGCATCTATATTTTTAAAGTCCCCCCAGTGATTCTGATATGCAGGAAAATCTCAGAAGCATTAGACTAAAGGATTCTAGTTATCAGTTTCTCAAAAAGATATTTTAGCATAATGAAGCCTGTGTTCCAATGAGAAAAATCTCTTCTTTCATCATTTCGACAAAGATGAAAAGAAATTCAAAAGTCAGTGATCCAAATAAAGGGCATGTAATCAAAAAAGAATTTTAGAAACCATACCACTTAAGGCGTGTTCATTCAGTGAACATGTTCATGAATGTCGTATGTTGCCAGGTGGCCATCAGAACCTTTGAAATCAGCCGCTTTTCCACTGACCTCTGAGGGAAACGACGGACTCACCGTGCTTTGGTCAGTTGTAACTAGGAATGGATAACACCCCTTTCCCAAGACACTGGTCAGTTATTAGAAAATAATAAAAAGGGATCTTTTTATTTTTATAGATCATATGGCCATGGACAGAAGTTCGACAATTATAACAGAATTTATTACGTTGTGCTGTTTTATACCTATGGCTACGAATATTAAGGCTGAATTAAGTCACCAAGGAAAAATCATTTCTATGGCGGTAAACTGGCTGAAATACAAACTATTTGTTTTGTCTGCTTTTTCAGAGCCCAAATTACCCATTTGATATAGATGCCTATACATGTTGTCAAAATATTATTTATCATACAATCTTATAGATTCATTGGGATCTAAAGTAAGCAGGTAAATTGACCTACACTTGTTCTCCTTGCTTGCTCAGGAGAATGTTTGCTATTTAGTGCAGTGTTTACATCAACTTAGTCTGTATCAGCGTTGCAGACTGAATGCTTGTGTCCTCCCCAAATTCGTATGTTGAAATTGTACCCCAATTGTGATGGTATTAGGGGTTGGGGACTTAGGGAGGTAATTAGGTCATGAGGGTGGAACTCCCATGAATGAGATTAGTGCCCTTCTAAGAAGAGGCCAGAGAGCTTGCTTTCTCTCTTTCTCTCCCCTCTCTGCCATGTGAGGATACAAGAAGAAGAAGGCCATTTGTAAACCAGCAAGAGGGCATTTATTTTCAAGCTACAAATGGACTTGTAGCTTCCAGAGCTGTGAGAAATAAGTGCGTTGTTCAAACCATTTCATCTGTGGTAATTGATTACAGCAGCTCGAGCTGACTAAGACAGTCACTATTTTAATTCTTTATACATCATCCAAGATACTTTTTAGCCAATATAGGCCATCCTCCATGCATAAAAAGCCCATTTTTTCCATTCTCAAACTACTCTGTGAAGAACTTTCTTTCACTCTAAGTTTTTTAAAAAAGTCCTTTGTCTCAACTTATCAACTAAGATTTTTTAGACATACAAAACTTTTTAAAGTTACACATAAAGGAGAGGCCCAATCTTAACATTTACTACTGTCAAAAAATTAGCATCATAACAATATGAGCAGAATTAAAATACAAATATGTAAGGAATGTTTTCTACATTTTAGCAGATGAAAAAAATCTTCACTTTTATTCCAAGAAAGGTTGACACTCTTGTGAAGAACATTTTAGGTAGACTGATAAAATACATACTTATTGAAACCCACATTAAAAAATTGATCAGGTAAATTAATGCAAGACATTTCATTTTGTACAAAAGCTTATATTTTCAATTAAGTGACATGTGTGTGTATGTGTGTGTGTGTGTGTGTGTAATAACCTCTTCTTTAAAACATGATATTTACATGGGAAAGAGAATATTATTCACATTCATATTTTTGAAGAAAAGAACATAAATAGAATTACTAAATCAGAAACTCACGTTGCTTGGGTATAGTCACAAACGTTAGGGTCAAGAGTATTCATATGTGGTATTCAATACCATTTTCAATTCAAGAGCTGTGAATTTCAAATAACCTCACTTCTTCCTTAGGTTGCAACAACCTCATTCTTAGCAAAGTGCAATTAATAACTACAGTCTTTACCAACTCTTTTAATTTTGCCAGACTGTCACCATTTAAAATTTCCATGAAATTTACCTTTTAAAAACTAATTGAGCGGACCCAGTGTGTTCTGGTCAAAAAGAGAAAAGGACAGAATTCAGAGCTTTGTGGTTCCTGAATGAACTTGGGAAAAGTTGCATCACCTTTCTGTGCTTTAGTTTCTTCTAGTTTCTTCTAAAATAAATGTTCATTGAGATTTCACTCTGGCCTAGCCACTGTAAACCTAGAAGAAATAATTGTAAATGGAATTCTATGGTTTTGTGACTGTTTAAGAAATCCCAATACTGTTTTTAACATCCATTAATTTTAAGCCCTCTAAGTCTGGGATGTGTTAGGTGGTGGCTTACATGTTATCATGAGAAGTTGGGACTATATTCTAGATCCTTGTTGTTCTGTTTGGTCTGTGGATCAGCAGCAATGGAGCTTGGTAGAAATGCAGAGTCCCATGCCCCACTCCAGACCTGCGGAATCAGAATCTGCATTTCAACAAGGCCCCCACGTGATTCACGGGCACATTAAAGTTTGAGAAATGCCAGACTAGATGATTGCCAAAATCTACCTAAACTTGTAGGGATGGATGTTCAGCACAGAGCAGAGTCCAGCATTGGACATCTGCATTATAGTTTGTATAATCTTGGAAGAGTGAGCTTCCAAATACATGAGTTGACTTTTTTGTGTCTTAGTTAAATCTTCATCTGTAAACAGGTGGTGAGATAGTAGTTACCCCAAGACAGTGGTTGTTGTGAGGATTACAAAGTACTTTGAATAAGCAATTAATATGGTGGCTGGCACATTAGAAGGTCCTCAATCATTAAACATACATTTACCGCACACTCATTATGTATATGTCATATTTGGGCTGCGAGTTAGGAATGCAACAGTAAACAAAACAAAGCCCCTACCTTCATGAAGCTTACATTGCAGTGAAAGAAACTGGCAATAAAAAAATAGATGCGTTATTTTAAAAGTCCGATAGCGATACGCTCAATGAAGTACAGAGAAGGCCAGTAGGAGTGCTGTTACAGGCAGAAATTCAGCAAATGTTTTCAGAGGAAAAAACAAATGAGTAGATACTTGAATTAGTTATTACTTGATTAGTATCTGGAGCTAAGTTGCAGTCATAGTGCTAAGCATTTTATATGCATTTGCATTTGCAGAATCCTCCAGTTTTGCCCTCCCTCTCATCAGAAAAGTTTAGAACCTGCTTGAATAAGAATAATCCCTGGGCAATCAGACATTTAAGGCAAAAGTTTTATGGAAGGATTTTTGTCACTACGACACAGTTATTGTAACAATCTTATTTCCTTACACCCATTGGATGCTGAAAACATTATCACTCTTTAATCGGACTCAAACAACCTCTCAGAACCATCCAGCCCAGCACTGGAGACATTGTCACAGACACTTCTGTGTACCCTGCAATTTAACCTCAGCATCCAGATCAGAAGTCGAACTTTGAGACAGGGCTAAGTCCCACCGGACTTGTCTTTCCACCCGTGGAAATTAAAAGACTCCATATCTCCTTTTATAGAAATAAATGTGTTTAACTAAATAGCTTGGCTACATTCCAATTGATACTTTTACCCAAGAATTTCAGTCTGTGGGTTTAGTAGATACTTCTCTACATTTCCCTTTGCTACCCAATAAAAAGCAAACAAATAACTGTGATGTGGTGTTAGTGGCATGAAATAGCTTCTATATTCCAACACAGATGGGTATTTTAATAATGGGAAGATGATCTCATGCTTTAAAGTGCTTTGATATAAAAGGTGCCATACAAAAAGGAAGTTATTATTCTTAGTTATAATACCCTAAAAAAAGGATTTTCCATCTAAATAGCTGCTGAAACTTAACTGCAGAATTGCTTATAATGCTACAATCAGTTGAGGCCAAATTCAATAAAAATTCCATCCGGCATTCACACTGAGAAGACCCACATGTGCCTTTAATTTTTTTTTTTTTAATTTCCTGGGCTTCCGGCCCAGAAATTGGATGGAAATTTTATTTAAACCTGCTCTTGTGTATCAACTTTTGGTAAATATCAGGTTTTCAGTTGATTCACATTATGCTTTACATTTTGGGCTAAGGGAGGATATAAAACAATGCACATCTTTCTATATACACGTATTTATACACCTTTTACCTGTTCTATGAAACTGTGGCTCACACTAAATGTCCATCATTACTCCTACAAATTTTAGGATCCTTCCCACACACTCCTGCTGCAGCCATAAGATTCAAAATTCCATTAAATCCCTTTCCAGCACTAATCAGCTTTCACCAGCACAGGCAATGTAATCTGAGTTTAGAAATGACTAATTATTTGGAGAGGGCTGGAAAGGGGCTAGGGTTTAGATTTCTGTCTGTCTAATTTAAAGGAGTTTCTCTCCTGTCTTCCTCTCTTGTCATTTTGCTGCCTGGGGCCAGCTCCCCCTCCTTGATGAAAATGCTCTTTTCCTTCCCATTAGGCAGGGTATATATGTATGTATTACAGGAAAAATGCATTATGAGACATCAACTTGAAAATATTAAAAGAAGCGGCATGCCTGTGATGGATGTGGGCATGGCAGTAATTGCACCTGCTAGGTGCAAGGCATGAGCATAATTTGCATGTAAAATTCTCTCAGTTCCTTCTAGAACACACCAGTTCTCCCCAATAAAACATTTTGTCACACTCAGGGGGTTTGCCAACATGTTCCCAGATTGCAAGCAAAAAGATTATTTACAGTAACCAATAACAACTGAAACGACCATAAACAACCTTTCCGAACCTGTTCTTTTTTTTTTTCTTTTGCTAAACAGAGAAACCTTAAGGAGTCCAAATTTACTACAATTTAATTCTGATGGGAGAAAGCACATTATTTTTATTTATAGCAGTGTGCTCTATCTATCCATCCCTATCTCCCCCAACCCCTTAAAAAACATAAATCACCCCAGCCATTTTTTTTTTTTAATCCAGCCATTACTTTTATAGGGATGAGCAGTTTCCTGATAAAGTGAGGGACAGGGCAAAAGTAGCCAACATCAGAGGAAGTTCCCTAGTGTATTATTGAACTCTGCTGTATGCTCACAGGATAAGAGTTCTGGTGGGCAGGAAAACTTGCCAGCTCACACCATTCGATCAATTTCTTTGTGCCAAGTGGAAGGGCAAGGGGGCCTGCCTGCTGTCCTCCTTGTAAGGAGCAGAGCCTGCTTCTTACTGACCTGGATTCTACCTTTTGTCTTTAACCTCCATCCCCAATGGGAGTTTTTGAGAAGTTCAAATTTCATTCGTAATTGCTGGGGACCAGACACTTATTTCTTGGAGGAAATGAGCAAGAGTGCGAAAGGGCAGTTAAAACAGATCTGGTTTGCCTACTAGGTTGCTGCCCTTGATAAAACGTTGCTTCATTGCAACCGTAGGAATCACAGGGAGAGGAAAGGAGCGAAGGGGAAACTGTAAGGAGAGGGCTGTAAACTCTTATTTAAGTCCAATTAAACAAACATGACTAGATGTTTTGACATAAAGGGAAAACATAGTACATTCTAAAAACAATATCAAAGAATTATAAAATGAAAAGTATAAAGTCTCCTCAGCCCCAATTTCAGTCTCACTCACAAGGACTAACAATTGTTAAAGATATTTTGGGACATCTTTCTAGAAATTGTGAATGCCTAACTATCTACACTGACACACAAAAGCGTGTTATATGCACAAAAACAGTACATACTTTTCGTGTACCAAACTCTTGAAAGTCATTTATGCCAATACCAGTAGCTGCCCCGCCCCCGGAGCTTCTGCATTATATTCCACTGTACGTCTGCGCCATATTTTAATTAGCCATTCCCCTAAGGATGGACAGGTAGGTTGTTTCCAGTTGTTTTTCACTTGTAAGTACAGTTGCACTATTTGCACAGGTGCCGGAATTACGTGGAGCCCAGAGGTTCAACGCAGTAGGCTTGCGTTCAAGTCCAGGTTCCCCGACACAACACCGTGGGTACGTATTAATACTTGGGCTAATAAAGGTAAGATCTACTTCACAAGGTCCTTGTAAGAACATAATTGCAATTATTCTCATAACTGACTCGTTGAAACCGTAGCTAAATCAATTTCCTCATCCCTAAATCCGGGAATAATAATAGATCCAGGGTTGCTCTGGGGACAGCATGAACTAATTCGTTTAAATAGCGCAGTCCACTGCCTGGCACAGAGCGAACCCTTCACAGTTACCCGCCTAGGTATTAAAATCGGCAATCTTCGCGCACTTGCGGGAGCCCGCCGCACGAGGCTTCTCCTAGAAGTGGGATTCCTACCTTAAGCCGGTGCTCCCCGGCCCCCGGCTGCGCGACACGAGGCCACCCAGCGGCGACACGCCGACCGCCGCCCATCCCGCGCCACCGCCTAAGGCCCTGAGGAGGCCGGACGCACGTGGGCGCACGCGGCCGGGCGCGGGGGGCGCGGGCGGCGCGAGGCGCGGGACCCCGTTGGCTGCTGCGTCGCGCTCCCCGCCCCTCCCACCCTCCCTCCTTCCCGCGCTCGCGCTGCAGCCGGAGCCGGAGCCCCAGCGGCTGAGGCGCCGGCAGCAGCCACAGCAGCCTGGCGCGCGGCGACCGCGGCGGGCGGGCGGGCGGACGCCGGGGGTTCGGCCGGGCACGGCGCGGAGGGAGGCGGCGGCGGCTCACACGGGCGCGCACGGCGGCCCCCTGGGGCGCCGACGATCGGTGGCGGCGGCGGGTGGCCCGGCTGGGCGGACGTCTTTGGAGCTGCAGGGACCGGGTAAGTCCGGGCTGCGGGGCTCCTCGCGCCAGCTGGGGGCGGGGGGGGGGTCGGGGAAGAGCCACCTGAGGGGGCAAACTTAACGCACTGACTTCGTGGCTCCTCGGCCCCAAAGTTTGTTTGCCGGCAAATGCACCCGACAGGTCGGGAGTGAAAGATGCTTCTCCCTGCTGAGGAGAATCTCCAAGGGAGATTATTTTGCTCCTCCTGGGGCGAGGGTTGCTTTCGCGATGGATGACCGCATCCGTAGCTGGAGCGCGGGGAGATGCAAGGTGGGTCCCTCCGGCTTGCCCTTAGCGCAGCAGCGTATATTTGGCCAGCGAAAGTTGGGGGCCAAAAAAAAAAAAAGTTTTGAATCTTAGGAGTGCTGAGGAATTCCAGGTGTGTATTGCAGCGGGTGGGAATGTGCTACCTTTTTGCCAGTCCCCTTCCCCACCCGCCCCCAGCGCCCGCGACTCTCTGGTCTGAGCAAGCTAGGGTGGAGGATTCCTGGGTTATAGGGATCAAGTTTTTCTGAGAAGCATTTTCTTGCTACTCGCAAATCTGCAGGCTTGGGCAGAATCCCCTGTCGCGTTTATTTGCCAGGTTTCCCCTGATGGGCTAGGAAACCTGGTGCAGGTTTCTTGAGCCCGGACCCTGGTCTTGGCTGCTTCTGTGTTCTTTGAGGAGCCCTGCAGAGCTAACCAAGCAGGTAACAGAATACCAGAAACAGAAAACCAGGAAGTGCCAACCGGGCACCCGAGTCGCAGCACCATCAAGAATTTTTTTCCGGTCTCGTGAAATGAATGGCCTCTGAGCTCTGTTTCTGCAAGCGCCGTGCGGCTCGCCAATCCGTGTGTCCTTCCCTCTGTTGCTTATTGATTTACAAGGAGATGTGCCCAGAGGAATGATTTGATAACAAACGGTGCCCGCTACGGTGAGGACAGCAAACCTCCCTTCAGAGCCAAATAAAGAGGAACAGACAGAGATCTGGGAAAGGGGTAGCCAATCTGTTAACCTCAACCCAAGACTTGGGGAAACAGAGCTAGAGAAAGCAACAGACAGGAGGGTGTGATGTGCCGGAGGGAGGTCAGAAACCCCCGCTCGTATGGTGAGTAGGTAAATCCAGAAATAATTTTAAAATGATTAAGCAAGAATAACTAAAAAAAAGTAGGGAGACTGTACAAGCTGTGGTTTCTGTCTACCCCCACAGAGATGAATATCAGACTAGCTGAAAAAGAATCCAGATCTGTAAATAGATTAAAAACAGGAATTAATGAGAACAATGAGTCAGAGCTCTTTAGAGATTGAAAGGAGGAGTAATTGCCTTTGAAAGAGCTATTATATCTCAATGTGGAAGTCAAATGTGTTACTTTTGCTTTGCTAGCTGTGTTTACTAACAGTAACCTGACTTTGACTGTCATAACCTGGCTTCTTAGGTCATGGTTTTAACCCTTTGTGGGTCACAGTACTAGCGAAGAAGTTGTCTGGGGGTTAATGTTCATATCCATTTCTGCAACATTTGTTAGATGCCTAATATGTGCAGGTCACTGATTGCAATGGGACAGATTCCTGTAAATGCTGTTCATAAAAGAAATCTGGTAGGGTTCAGCCTGACTAGATGGAAAGATGTTTGCTTGCAAATGATAGAGCCAGGTCAGGAATTACTGATCTTTGAATGCTTGCTTGAAATCGGTTGAGAGGCAACATGTGGTTTGAGGACCCGCAAAAGCATCAGTATCTACCAGCAAATATAGCAAATTGCTGCACACTTTTATTAGACGAATCAGGTGAGGTTGAATGCATTCAGGTGGCCCTCCTGTCTAAAAGTGGGATAACTGAGACACCGAGTGGCTAGTTGATATGTAGGGTAATAGATTCAGGCAGTGGCTGCTTCAGACAGTAACATTCAGCCACATGTCCTCCTCACTGTCTGGATGTCATTAATGTCAGCTGAAGACATGAAGGCGTTGTTAAGTTATTTCTCCAGGAGAACTCTTAACTTTTAAATATCCTTCACGGCACAACCAGATAGCCCAAGCGTTCTTTAAAATGGCAGCAAAACATTTAATAGGACCAAAGTGCTGAGCAATTTCAAGGGGAGCAAAGATTAGCTGCAGACAAGCTGTAGCCTCTCAGTTGCTGATTTATGTTCAGTTTTATCACTGTCACATTTCATATATGCCTAGTTATTACAAACTAATAGCTTCTTCGCTCTGCTAGCAAAATATGCATCTTTCTCTTTTCTAAGTTCCTAACTCCCTCTCACACATTCAGTACACATTTCCCAGCTTTGTTTGTTACTGCATAATTTAAGTGTCCAACTTGAAGTTCTCATTAACTCTTAATATGTTTTGTGCTGAAATAGTATATAGATATAATTGCCCCTTTTAAACTGTCAGATCTGTGTATCACTATATTGTGGCAATGCCACAAAACAGAGAAGCTATGACAGGTTCAATGTTGTGTGTTTTCCAATCACCATTTAGTAAGTTGTTAGCAGTAAACTAATGTTCATTTTATGCAGTGGGTGATATTCAGATGGCAGGAGAATTTATTGATGCCGTTTGCCTGCCATCTCTGATTTTGTTGTTCGGGCTAGTCCAACTTTAAGCCTTCTTATCTTGGCTTGTCATTTTGTCTCCTTCAAGGTGAGCATCTCTAGGGTGCTCACCCATGTTTTTTTTTTAATTCATACATGCATATGCATGTGATTTTAATATGCATATATATAACATAGTCACTTAGTGCTGGTGGACTGCTTCCTTTCTTATACTTGATAATAATGCTTTTGCAAAGATACTTGGCAATAATTGAGAATATTGGGCCACAGAATGGTTTAAGATAGAACATTTCTTGGAAATTGAGGGGTGACAGATCTTAGTCTTAGATCTAAATTATATATAAACATTTCAGAAATGGAGCAAGTATGCTGAAGGTCTCCTAAACACAGTTGAACATTTCTTTGGAAATTTTGCTGCAGTAGAGATGCACTCCCAGGTTGAAACTTTGTATGCCAAGTTTCAATCCTTAGTACGTTTTTATTTTCCCCCTTTTATGTACATGTTATAAACAAGAAATAAGGGTTTGTAAATGGAAGTGCTGGCAGAACTTTATAGCCTTTCAAACAGCTTTGCTACTTGGAATGTAAATATTTGTAGAATCTTTACTGTGTAAGAAGCTGTCTTGCAAAGAGTGAGGAAAAAATTACTATTTTATTAAGTAGGGTAAAATAATTCAGAGGGTATGCATATTTCTTGTTGCAAACTTATTGGCATTTGAAGAAATAGATTATATTAAATATATGTTATAGCAATTCCATAGCACTCTCTTAGGTGCCTTTATAACTCATATTGTAAATTTTCTATGTTCTAAAACAGAAGAACAGTTTTGTCCTGTTTGTATTCTTGTTTGTGACTTTGATTACTTTTCAAATGTTAAGACATGAGAGCCATAATTCAAAACCAATTGATTATATTACTGATAAAGGAGCCTATCAATATACTATTTTAATAGGATAAACATTCTTGAGACTATTGCAACAAATTTATTATGGGAAACTACAACAACTCAGATCTTATGTGTCCTTTTGATTCTGACTCTGAAATATTTCTCAAAGTTGCCAACTTCCTTTCATCTTCACCCACATCCTCCTCCTCCAAGTCACCATCTTCTCTCCTGGGACAACTTCCCTGGCTTCCCTGTCCCCTTTCTTCCTTCTTCCCCCAAATCATTCTGCGCAGCAGCCAGGGCAGTATTTTTTTTTTTAATGTAAGTTAAATTAGTACGCCTCTCTTCAGAATGCTTAAATGGCTTTCTCTTGCACTTAGAATAAAATCAAAACTATTAAATATTATTTACAAAGCTGTGTAGGATTTAAACGCAACCTGTCCCTTAATATCTCCTGTCGTACTTTTGGGAACAAGGACTTCATAGGCTCTTTTTCAGTTCTGCAGTTTTTTGAGCTCTTTCCTACCTTAGGGATCATTCGGTCCCTTCACCTGGTAACCTCTTCCAGCCCTCACTCCCAGACACACACACACACACACACACACACACACGTGCACAGGGACACACACACATGCACAGTTTTTCACTGCTGCTCATCCCTTAGGTCACAATTGAAATGCCATTAACTTAGGACTCTCTGATTTCTTTTCTTCTCTAAATTTGGGCACCTCTGTTAGTCTTTCTCTTCATTTCCCCCATAGCACTCAGTAAAACTTGGAATTGCACATTTCCTTATCCGATTGCCTGTTTACTGTTCTGTAAGCACCTTGTAAGCAGTACCACATCTCTTTTACTCACTACTGCGAAGCAGCTCCTATCGTAGCACCTGGCTCAGAGTGGAGTTTGATAAACCCATGAGAACTAAGCTTCTGGGGTGCTGAGTTTATAACATGTGACTGTAGTCCCCCGTGTGACCAAAGATCCTGTTGGGAAGGTCCATATTTAGCAGAAACCTGCAGCTGACTTGTACAGTGTTCTGTCTGACATGTTGCCTGTGATCTCTTAGATCTCTTGGACATCTGCTACTTCAAACCCGTTATGTCTAAAATGAAATCCATCAATTTTCCTCTTAATCCGGTTCCAGCTTAGGTGATCCCTTCTTTCCTTTACTCTTGTCGTGGTCGTCAAGGCATGTGGCACCAGTGGTCTTTGATACCATCCTTCCCCTTTGCCCTGCTAACTGGTCAGCTAATTAGAAATACAAGACCATTCATTCTATGGCTTTCTCCCCACTCACTTTCTTATTCCACTCTATCTGATCCATGGGTGCTATATCAACCTACGAGTCAAACTCCTTGGGTCATTAGATACCCACTGCCTAGAGAAAAAAATGCTACGGATGCAGCCTGTCGGCCTGTGATTTCTTCTCTCTAATTCTCCCCTGGTACTTAACAGTCCAACTACAAAGGCCTCCTTAAACTTCCTTGAAAACTCAACGTGACCCTTTTGGCTTTAGTGCCCTTATGTGTACCGAGAATGCCCATGGCTTCTGCCCCACTCTCTCCATTCCCATCTGGACTCATTTCCACCCTCAATTCACTGTTGTGTCTGCCAGGAAAGCTCTTTACTTCCAAGCCTACCGTTTGTCTGGGTGATACCCATCTAACCATTCTTGCAGGAAGTCCTTCCAGACTAGGTTTGAGCTCGATGCTGTCTACTATCAACCATTTTTTAAAAAAATTTCTTTAGGGGGAGAATGAATTAGAATTTAATTAATATTGTTTAATATCGGCCTTTCCTAATAGTCTATCTGGGGAGTGGCACATATGTATTAGGATTTTGTAAAAATCTGTAGAATGAAAGAAAGTCTAATCTCTTCCACTGACATGAAGTTCTGCTGTGGTTATAGTGGGGCTTCTTGCTCTAGGACTTAAAATTATTTTAGTGCATAGTTTAAAGATTTTATTTTATTTTGCACAGTTTCTGGGTGGCAAATCATTAATTGACAATGGATGAACATCTTGATAGGGTCTGAATTCAGGAAATTCTGTGACAAATATTTGCTCTAAAGGAAGCATAGGCTAAAGGTTCTAAGTACTGAGGGGTAGTCCTTGATATAACGAGCTTATTTTAGTGCACGGAAGTAATTTGAAATTCTCAAAATTAATTATTTTATTAGAGTAGAACACTGTCATGTGAAAAAAATAACTAAATGACTACATCACAATGAATCAAAAGCACATTTTCCTAAACTGTAAGTCATTACTTATAAATAAGGGAGAACATTGTGGGCATTAAACCACACTCATCCTTCAAAGAGAAAACCCCTCTAATAGGGCTGAAAGTCCTCTATTTTTCTTCTACTTTTTCCTAACTTATGATCTTTCTGCAGAAACATTAAGTGGGGTTCTACTGAAATAATGGAGATTCCTTGGCCCTTACCAGATTTTCTGAATCATCTCTGGGGTGAGATTTGCTAATCTGCATTTTTTAACTTTTTATTTTAAAATAATTATAGACTCATTGGAAATTGCAAAAATAGCAGAGTTCTGTATACTCTTCAGCCAGCTTCTCCCTATGGTGACATTGTAATAAGCTGTATTGCAATATCAGAACCAGGAAAGTAATATTGGAACATTGCTGTTAACTAGACCACAAACCTTATTGAGTTTTCACCATTTTTAAAGCCTACTTTCATTAGTATGTGTATAGCTCTATGCAGTTTTATCCCATGTATAGATTCAAGTATCTAGGACTTTAAGTTAAAGGACAAATGTCCTGAGAGGTGACATTTCCATATCAACATACACTGATGTAATATTTTGCAAGTGTCTTCTAGGTTTGAAAAATTCTACTTCAATAACCTTTTCCCACTCAATTATTTGTTTTGTTGTTCTTAAAGATCATTAACTCCTTCACCTTGGAAATGCCTGTACAGAAATGGAAGTGTTGAGATTTTATAAACCAGGGCGTGACATTTGGGCAGTTCTCTGTGGTCATCAGTCTGGGAATCTGTGTTGACTTTCCATACTACATTTGAAATGTGCTGCAGGTGACAAACATGTTTGTTTATCAGCGTGAGCAGACTTGGGCAGGATTTTGATGTCACCAGAGCAAGGGCGCAACTGAATACTTACTTGTACGTCCTAACTGAATTGCAGTTCATTTTTATTTCTTGCATAGAAATAGTCACTCTTTAAAATAACTTAATGCATTGCAGAAGATGGTAATGACGCTTTTCAGGCAATTAAAATCAACCCGAACAATATAGCTAGTGATCTAATCTGATGCCTGCTCCTCACTTGGTCTGGCCGCCTCCCTGAATGTAAAGCAGCCGAAAGTTGCTGATTACCAATTACTAATTCCGGTGAATATTCTGAAGGCTCTGGAATACAGATAAGGCATATTTGTACTGAAGTCGGGTGTGTGTGTGATAGTACCTCCCCCACCCCTGCCCATTCCCTTTGCCTACAAAAAGTTTTACATTTGTCTATATAAGGCGTTTTAAGTTATTTTCTCTACTACTTACTAGGGCTTCTTTTTACTTTAAATAAGACCAGTCGAAAGCTTTGTGCATAGGCTGTATGGCTTTTGAAATTTTAGACTTGTAGGCCAAAGGTTCTCTCTCTTTCCCATTCGATTAAATAAAATTTTTCTCCTGTGCAATGTAAAGATATACATGTTTCCACTTAGTATTAATTTATTAGACTATTATTTCAGTGATATTAAATAGCAGTTACTCCCATGGAATTGATTCTGTAACATTTAGTGGCAATATTAGTTTTTAAAAAGAAAAAGAGGGTCTCAATATATGAATTTTGTTATATCATGAAACAAACCAGACCTTTTCCGAAGATGCTTACAAGTGAAGGGTATATTTGCATATAATGGGAAATTCTAGAATATAGCCAATATCCCCTTTTAATCTAATAGTGTCATAATTGTCTGTTCCTGTAAATATTTTTGCATTATGACTTGCTTGGAAAATATCTCTTGTCACTTTTCTAGAAATTACTTATGGAGCTTTTCTACTGAATCTTGATTTTTATATCCTTACATTTTTATAATCTGATTATTTTTGTCATCCTTCTTTCTACACTACTTTGACTTCTAATAACCCACCCCTCCCATTCACACATACATATTCTCACGTGTGTGCCCGACGTATGTGCGCGAACACACACACGCTGCACAGATATAGCTTAGGATAAGGGATAGAATTAACTCCAAATCATTAAATTACAATGCATGAAATGTAGACATTTTATAAGCATTCAAGTGGAAGAGGTTAAAATTGAATGAAGGAAAGGCATTTTGGATTGTATATAGGATTAATTTACCCTTGTTACTTAAAGTACTCTATTTCTTCTTCCTCCACTTCTTCTTCTTCCTCCTTTTCATCTTCCTCTCCCCCTTCCTCTCCTTATTTTCCTTTTCTTAGTTTTCTTGCTTGCTTTAGGGCCCTGTTTTTGAATTGACTCTTCTGTGCTGACCCCTGGCAGGCAAATGATCCTGATGGTCTGTAATTGAAAATATTACATATATTTGTTTATGTGTTTTTTTGGGGAAGGGCAGAATGGAAAGGGGCTACCAAATTTATTGTTTGATACTTAGAGAAAAATAACTTCAGAAAAAGATAAAACACACTTCAGCCCTGAAGTAGACTTCTTGCAAAACTTTGCATGGTGACTCACTCTTACCTTTAAGCAACAGGTTTTCCTTTCCTTTGAATCTGAGCTGGCCTATTAAATTTGAGCAATCAAATATGGCTGAAGTGGTGTTAATTCTGTATTTTGTGCCTTAGCCTTAGGAGCCCTTGGAACTTCCATTCTTGCATTTTGAGTCAGCCATGCAAAGACACCCAAGCAAGCCTCCTTGAGAATAACAGGCCACATAGAGACAGCCAGTAGCCAATAGCCAACAGGTGGCCAGTGGCCAAAATTGGTAGTCAGTTATGTGAGGCCAACCAGTCCCAACTGAGCTATCAGATGACCAATGTTACATGAGTGACTCCAGACAAAACTAGCAAACAGACTGCTCCCCTGGTAACTACCATTCTACTCTCTCCTTCTCTGGGTTCAACTTTCTTGTATTCCACATATAAATGAGGTCATGTGGCATTAATATTTGTCTGTGTCTGATGTATTTCACTTAACAGAATGTCCTCCAGGTTCATCCGTGCTGTCGCAAGTGACAGAATTTCCTATTTTTTTTTTTAAAAAGGCCGAACAGTATTACATTGCTTATATATACTACAGTTTATTAAGCATCCATTAGTAGACACTTAGGTTTATTTCACATTTTGGATATTGTGAATAATGCTGCAGTGGACATGGGGATGCAGATATCTATTCAACATACTAATTTTGTTTTCTTTGCATGTATATCCAGTAATGAGATTGCTGGATCATATGGTAGTTCTGTTTTTAATTTTTTAAGGAGCCTGCATGCTGTTTTCCATAATGGCTGTAAGAATTTGCATTCCCATCAATAGTGTGCAAGCGTTCTCCACATCCTCTCCAACACTTGTTATTTTTGTGTTTTTTTCTTTTTTAAATTAAAAAAAAATATACCATTCAATCGCGTCACTAATTTTTTTGTGTTTTTGATAATAGCCATTCTAACCTGTGTGAGGTGATAGCTCATTGTGGTTTTACTTTGCATTTCTCTGATGATTGGTCATGCTGAACACTTTTTCACATTCCTGTTGGACATTTGTATGTCTTCCTTTGAGAAATGTCTATTCAGATCCTTTGCCCATTTTAAAATCAAATTATTTGTTTTCTTGCTATTGAGTTGTTTGTGTTCCTCATATATTTAAATATTAACCATTTACACATGTCTGGTTTGTAAATACTTCGTCTATTCCATGGATTGTCTCTTCTCTCTGTTGTTTCCTTGGCTATGCAGGAGCTTTTTAGTTTGACGTAAACTCAGTTACCTGTTGTTACTTTTGTTGCCTGTGCTTTGGGGTCATATACAAAAAAATCATTGCCCAATCCAAAGTCTTGGTGTTTCCGCCTCTGTGTGCTTCTAATAGTTCTGTGGTTTCAGGTCTTATGTTTAAGTCCATTTTGAGTTGATTTTTGTATATGGCATGAGATAAAGGTTTAATTTCCTTCTGCTGCATGTGAATATCTGATTGTGCCAACACCATGTAATGAAGAGACGGTTCTTTCTTCATTGTGTAGCGTTGGCAATTTCGTTGAAAATCATTTGACCATAGTCCGTGGCTTTATATTTGGATTCGCTATTCTGTTCCATTGGTCTGTGTGGTCTGTTTTTGTGCCAGCATCACACTGTTTTGATTGATATAGCTTTGTTGTATATTTTGAAGTTAGATAGTGTGATGCCTCTAGTTCGTTTTGTTCCAGATTGCTTTGGCTATTCAGGGTCTCTTGTGGTATCTTATAAATTTTAGTATTGTTTTTTTTCCATTTCTGTGAAAAAGGCCAATGGAATTTTGATAGCAAATGCACTGACTCTGTAGATTGCTTTGGATGCTATGGCCATTTTAACAATACTATTTCTTCCAGTCTATGAACATAGATAGGGTATCTTTCCATTTATTTGTATCTTCTTCAATTTCAAACACATTATGATAAAAACAGTACTTTTAAAATATGCAAGTAACTGTTTAAAAATGTGAGGTCTTATCTATTTTTTCGTTGTCTTATAAATGTAACAGTCAGCTTTTGCTTTGGCAACAAACAATTCAAAACTCTCAGTGGCTTCTAACAGCAAGCATTACTCATCTGCATTGCTTGAGAGCTGCGAGTCAGCAGTAGATCAGCATGGCTCTTCCATGCTGGGCATTGATGTGTGTCTGCTCTATGTGGCTTCTTATTTTGGGATCCAGGTTGAAGGTATAGTTCTGCAGTGGATACTATGGCGCCCTATCCTGGTCAACTAATTTTAGGCCAGCATAGCTATCCACCAACTTTTTGGAATAGCAGTTATTCATGGCTCACAGCTTCATCCCTCACTTGTGACTTCCCTTTGCCTTAGAGAACATGTCAGCCCCCTGTGCCTCCTTTTGGTGGTGGCCCTTGATCAATGACAGACTGTTGCAAGGGCACACAGACCTGGGTTGCCTTAATTTGGACAACTCTGAAGGGCCCTTACAGCTCCAGGAGACCCTGTAGGATCAGCTGAGGCTTAAG
This sequence comes from Lepilemur ruficaudatus, assembly GCA_963574885.1. Lineage (NCBI taxonomy): Eukaryota > Metazoa > Chordata > Mammalia > Primates > Lepilemuridae > Lepilemur > Lepilemur ruficaudatus. The sequence continues at coordinate 76,195 of CAUYRT010040672.1, read as the reverse complement.
TTGCAACTACTTTAAGTTTTAGGGTCCCTTTTGCCTGATCATGCTTTTACTTCCTTGTAGTTTCTTTCAGGAGTACTCCTCCATAAACATTCTTCCTCAGATTTTGTCTCTAAAGAGCACAACTTAAGGAAGGCCCTTACCTGGGATATTGCAGAGAGAACAAACCCAAGAGGCTTCTCTAAACCATGCAGTTGCTTTCAAAATTTTGGCTAGGACTGATCATATGTCAGATTTTCTCACATTTCATTGGCTGGAAGTCACAGGGCCACTAAAGAAAGAGAGGTAAATGAATGTTTATAAAGAATAATATAACATAAGGTCTCCCTCTTTTTATCTCATACATACAAAATACACTCTTAGTCGCATGTAAATAAATTAAATTCACTCACTTAATAAGAACTAAAACCCAGAAGTCTTACCTAAACATGTCATCAGGCTAGAAGTATAAGGGTTTTTTTCATAGTCTCTGTATCTTATGGCAGAAGTGCAGAAAGCTAAACTAAACCAGTACTAGTTCACTAAAGCTTATGCTAGATCGTTGCAAACGTCTCATAGGCTGATAATCTGTTGACAAATTGCATGGCCAAGGCAATGGGCAGAGACATTCTACATATATGTCTAGGGATAAAGAATGAATATTTGTGAACTGGAACACAATTTACCCATATGAATTAGCTATTACCACAATAATTCTACATAGAAAAAAGCCAAAAAATTTCAATACCCTAAAAGAATATAATTATATAGCTTTCAATCTCGGGTTTGCTCACATTTTATGTCTCAGCTGGGAGTTGGCTCATCTAGGCTGGGATGGGCTGGGTTGTTTAGCTCAATCTGCAGGTCTCTGGCTCAGTTGTTTCCACATGTCTAATGGTGGAACTGGTGCTGAAGGAGAAGCTTCCTGGTGGAAAATTATTGTCATGACAATTGCAAGAGTGCAAAAAGATAAGAGGAAACATACAAGATTTCTTAAGATTTTGTCTTGCAACTGGAATGTTATCACTTCTGCCTCATACTGTTGGCTATAACAAGAAACATGACCACCCCCAAAGTCAGGGTGGGGAACTGTCATCTGCCTCCTTAGGGAACTGCAGAGTCACATGGCCAAGGGCATAGGTACAAGAAAGGGTGAAGAATTTTGGCTAATAATGCAATCTGCCATACCACCAAACCTCATATCCATTAAGCATTGTAAGTGCCCTCTAGTTTTTAGTTGCCTTTCAAATTAGAAACGGGAAATGTATAATGTCACTTTATTGCCTATGAATGAATTATAAGTCTAATTGCTGCCTAAGTGAAGGAGTCCTTTGTGAGGCCCAATAATACACGGAGGTGGGAAATACAATGAACATTCTCAAGAAAATGTACAGTCCAATTGGAAGAACTGAGATATGTATTTGGAAATCTGGTAAGCAATATCAAGTCGTTTTGCGTAGTAGTAATCTGTATGCTTCTTAATCCTGGGAAACTCTGTCTGTCACTTAATAGTTTCTGACCTGGGGCAAATTAATTGACTTCTCTAAATCTCAGTTTCTTCATCTGCAATGCTGGAACATTGGTTTTACTGTATAAATTTGTTGTAAGGAATGCAAGAGATAAGGCCAGGCCCTCAGCAAAACTCAATATATGTTACCTATTGATGTTTGCAATTATATTAGTTTTATTTTCTTTATTATTCACTATGTACAATTTATGTGTTAGTAGAATAATAGAGATATGTTGTATGCTAAAAGAAAGGAGAGTTGGAAAGAATTAAAGGAAATTCAGGTGACCGTGAAGTAGAACGCTTGATATGAATCAAGGATTGAGCTGAATCCTCCAGTTATGGAGGTCTAAGAATCAAAGCACAGACTGTGTAGTTGACAAAAACTGGCCTGTCATGTTCTTGAACCAGTGAATCATTTCCGTGCTTGTAGTTGAGAGTGTGCTTAAGGGCATATTCAGTGAACTGTGAATTGCAATAGTGAAAGACCTTGATTTGGGTAGAATGTTCCTACTTGAATATTATAAGAGAATGGAAGTAGGTTTGAGGCCATGGCTTGTTGTGAATTTAAAGTAATAGACTTGGGAGTGGGGGAATGGAGCTATGTAAAGTCTCTCTGTAAGTAGATTTTACTTTTAGTTCAAAAAATTCTTATAAAGCATAGCATGTTCAAATATGTTTTACCAGTGAGACTAAAAAGATTCATAGATTGCCTCAGGTCAAATAACAGGTTAATGACCTAACCAGAAATGGAATCCATACTTCCCATGTCCATAAGCAGTATATTTTTCATTCTAGAACAGCCTCTACTTAGAAGAAAAATTTATATAACTTTTTAGTGGAAACTATTGCCTTTTCTTCCATAATAATTGTGAGTGAACTTTTCTGTTAATCTCAGACCCTAAGTTGGTCCCACTTTTCCCTATATTTATAGTATTTCATCTATAAGACTGAAATTGAGTTTACTTTTCAGGACCTGAAAACTTTCCTATTCAGCTTCAAACGTTTTCTTCCATTCTTTTCAAGGATTTCTCTCCTCCTCTGCTTTTTTGGTCAGAGAGCCTTTGGTTGGCTCACTTTCCTTATCTCGAATATGAGTCCTTCATTTTTTTTTCCCTCTCCTTTTTCATCTGCATCTGTAAAGAGAGAAACATAGAAACAAACAAAACCTGTCATCAACCAGGTGTGCTTTCCTTTCCTTGCACTACATTTATACCTGGAATCCTGTTGATGGTTTTCTTTACTTCCGTGAAAATTATACAATCTTTTTTTAAGGTTCAACTTAATATACTCTCTTCATCTCGATTTTGTTCCAGTTAGCCTTATCCAAAGATCTAGACCTCTGTGTCTCATTGTTTGCTCTATTATTATTTAGAAAGTATTGGGAATCGTTACCTTTCTCTAGGAGAGGATGATTCTTCTCTTCCCCACTGAGATTTGAAGGCTTGGTCAAGTGACTTGCTTTGTCCAATGCAATAGGAACATCTCACATTTAGTCACTTCCCGTAGGGGCTTTGGCAGCCAGTACCTGGTTTTTTGTGTCCCCATCTGAGTCTGTGGCTGTAGAAGCTGGTGTTGAGATAGAGCTTCTGTGAGCCTGGGACCATGAGAAGACATGAAACATGAGCGTGAGAAGAGCTTCACTGTCTCCAGCAACAGAGATTTTCAAACTGTTGGTTATTACAGTGCACCCCGGCTTATATTGGGCAATATGCTACTTCCACTTGCATGTTCCCAGCCCTTCAGCCTCAAAGCGACCCTATGAACATCATTGCCAAAGTTACTTCTCTACCAGTGTTCTGCACACCCCCCGCCCACCCTAACCCTACAAGAGCATCATCATCAACTCAGTTGCCCAAGTCGTGAACCTGGGATTTCTTCTTGACTTCTTCCTTTTGTCATAAAGCCCATGTGGGGTTAGCAATTGTATCCCCTGTGCATCTAAAATATCTCCTGAAACGGCCCAGTTCTTTCCACCTTTCATAGTTCCAACATCTTCATCTAAACCACCATCATCATTTGTCTCAATTATTACAAAAACATCCAGTCTGGTTTCTCCTGTCTCCGTTATCCATTCCTGATGGCTTTGGTTATATTTACATACTGCAGCTACTGTTTTCTTTTAACTATGAAATCCTGCTTAAGTCCTTACAAAACTTCAGGGAATTTCAGTTGACCTTAGGGTAAAATCTGACTTTCTTGACATAGCTCATAAGGCCTTTATGATTTTACCCCTATTGCTTATCATGAGGAACTCATACCCTTGTTCCCTGATTCTTACCAATGATGGGTGTCTTCAGTTTCCTGAAAATGCCTTTGTATATTTCATGGCTGGAGTACACTTCCACCCTACCCTACCCTGCATATACATTCATACGTTCACACTTACCTAGCAGCCATTACTTGGATTATTCCTACTCATCTTATAAGTTTCAAATTAAATGACACTTCCTTGAGCAGATGACATTCTTTTGCTCTACTTTTCTTTATCACTCATTACTCCTATTTATTGTATAGTTTCCAAATGAACAGTATGAGGGCAAGAAACTTGTATTTCTTGCCTACCCCCAGTGCCTGGCGTAAAGTAGGCTCTCCCAAATATTGAAAAAATTAAATAAAATCCACAAATAACCTACAAACCACACATATCTTTCCCTGCTTGAATTCTTGTAACCCTTCATCTAGTTTAGATTTTTTAGCATCATTTAATGCGGATTAATTACATGTTAAGTGTTCTGCTAACCGTTTAATCCTTGCAACAAATGAGCAGTGTAGCTCCCTTTCTTATGATGCTTATCATATTGCTTCAACATAGTTATTTATGGATTTTAAAAATATTTCCATGCCGAGATTTTAACCCTTTGTTATGATAGTAGTTATTATACTTTATTATAATTGCCTTTTATTTGCCTGTATACCTGTCTAAACTGTAAAATTTCTCAGAGTGCTCATCACCTGTTCCTGCAGGCTACCTGGATCTTACTAGACATTCTATGTGTATTTCATGAATAATCATATTTAAGACCACATTGAATGATTTGTATTATTATAAATTAATTTTAACCTGGTATGGTAGTTGCCTCAGGAAGTATATGCTCATCAATTCTTTTATAGAATTAATATGACTTGCTTAATCTATTAAGGGATATAGTGTAACTACAGAATGACATTATCTTGAATTCAACTGTAAATGTATTGGTTATCTATTGCTGCATAACAAACCATCCCCAAATGTAGTGGTTTAAAACATTCATTTGTTGTTGTTTTTACAATTCTGTGTGGGGTTGGGAATTTGAACAGAACTCTTCAAAGACATCTCCTCTCTGATCCATGTGGTATTGGCTGGGGTGGCTTGACTGGGGCTGGAGAATCCAAGACGCCTTCACCCACAAAGTTGGTGTCTCAGCTGGGGAAGCTGGAATGGGTGGGACCTGGATGGCTTGCTGCCTCTCTCGTCAACATCCAGTAATCCAGGTTTGCTTTCCTTTCTTTTCCATTCCCAGAGAAGGAAAGTGGAAGCTGTAAGGCCTCTTAAGGCATCACCTCTGCTATATTCTGTTGGTTACAGCATGTCACAAGGCTAGTCCTGGCCCAAGAGTAGGGGGCACAGACTCTAGCTCTTGATGGGGAGAGGCAACATGATGCACAACATGAAAAGGAATTGTTGGATGCCATCTTGATAGTCTTTCACTATGAGGGAACTACTTGAACTCACATATTTTCTAAACTTCTAGAAGTTTCCAAGATACTCTTAATTGGTATGGGTAGTAGAAAGTGTATTATGTTACATCTGATGTCTTGTGATTTCCTGAAAGTGAACATGACTTGTAAAACTTGAAGCAATTTTGAAAACTCCTGAACAACTTATCCATACTATTTTCTTCATTATTACACCATTTATTTTTAGTACTCCTAGAGTTATCTAATTTTTATGATTAAGAACAATAAACAGAAATTAATCTTGATGAGTGAATTAGGATGAAAAGTATCACCTGCAAAGTTGGCTTTTAAGGTTTGTCAGCTTGTTTTGATAATGTTGTGATGATGTTTGATTGACTTTAAAATTTCCATATGCAAAGTACAAATCCCTGAAGAAGATACTCCCCAGGCCACAGTAATGCAAGTTAGCAAGAAGTTTTTTTCCTGTATGAGTGCTGCTCTAACTTCATCTGTTTTTAAAAATAAATGTGCTGATCGATACCATGAATAATTAAGTGAAAGGAGTTGTGGGATTTGGGGCTGTTTTCTTTTTAGTAATTGTAAATTCCATTTCACAAAGCCACAGCTCAGTAGCTGGGAGGAACAAAGTCGGGTTACTCCTTATTCATAAAAAAAGTCTGCCTGATAAAATGTAATTCTAGAAAGATTTTTGCTTAGGAAAGATTTTTGCTTAGAGTGTAGAGATTTTTCATGTGTATTAAATCATGTGAAGAGGTTTATATATCTAATGAAATCATTAGTCTAAGGATAGTGATACATTCTTTCTTCCTTAAATAATTATAAAGTATGGTTTTCTGGTTTAGGACCAAACCTAGTATAATTAGGTTATTTAGAGAAGCTTGTGCACATCAATATGCATTGACAGATTTTTTTTTTTTTTTTATGTCAGACCTGTGAACTGATGGGGAGTGAATGGAGCCTCCCTCGCCCTTCTCATTAAGTCATAGCCTTAAAATTTTATGCAAATGGAATGGATGGTGTGTTTAAATTGCCAGCTTCTCCTGCAAGTGTCCTTAGGGGGATGGGAAGGGATCCAGTGGAATTTCAGGGCAGCGTTATTCATACTGCACTCAAAGGTAAAGGGATCACTCCCAGCTCCTTTGCTACCCTTATGGCACATACTGATGCCATGTTGAAGACATTGAACCTCTGCCTCTTAAACAGTAATATCCTTTAATGACAGAATTATACCATTTTCAGCTTGAAGGATGCTTGGTTCTCAAGTCCATTTGACTCTTTGATTTTATATTCATTGATTTGCTCAGGGTAGGGATCCACTGATTTCAATGTTGGTAATACACTGTAGGGTGGGTTTTATATATATACATATATATATTGTTTAATACTTTTCTGAGATAGGAAATACGGTTTTGAATATTTAATCCCAGTACTGTGTGTTTAATAGTGCAAGGGACTGGTGGAATTATTTATTAGCAAACAACCCTATAGCCTAGCAAACTCACGTGGTCCACTAGGAAACGTACAGTAGCTTGATGCTTGCAACCTACTGAGTGTGCCTGTTTCTCAGCTCCTCTCCGTCTCTTCCCTGGGTGTGTGGCTAGGAGAATAAAATGCCCCCTTTGGAGTTTCATCTCTTGTCTTGCATGCTCCTTCAGTCTTTTATTTCCTTTTATTTCCAAAGTCTCATGTTTTTCTCCACCTCCAGAAAGTGAATTGTCACTCTGTTCCAAGTTACTCCATTCTAGTGTGGCTTGGAGGTGGAATGGTATTGGGAGAAGAGATATATGCTTGATATTTCTCTGCTATTAGAATTTCCAGGTCAGTGAGACATCTCTCACTGCCAACATGGGCTTTCTCTTAGCAGATTCTACAATGATAGTAGCAGCAACTAATATTGATCCCATTCTTAGGACAATTCCAACCAGGGAATAGGCTTGAGGTAAGATTTTTATACAGTTTCACCCTCCTAACTATATAGTCTTGGAAAGTTAAACTTAGAGAGCTTCAGTTTCCTCATCTATATAATCAACGTGTCATAGCTCTTGTGAAATTAGAAAGAACAGTTTCTGGCAAAGAGGCACTTGATCATTGTTAGTTATAATTATTCTACTCAAACAAGAATATTATATTTTTCACATTAATAAAAACATTTTCCCTCTTTGTGGGCACGTAGACATTATAGCACCGTTAAGAATTCTGGATGAGTATGTTATATTTTTGGAAATGTAAAGTCACATGCAATAGTCTTCTTTCAGCCTTCCACGTCTATCTGTTGTTCTTTGATGTTTGTAAGCAAATCGCCTTTGTACCAGAAGTTGTTATGAAACAAAAGAGAAAGGGAAGATATTCTTTCAGCCACTTATATGCCTTGAAATTTTAGAGAGCGATGATTCAGGAGCCTCTGAGATGAAACTGTCACAGAGCTAATGTATTATGTATGTCAAACCACAAAAAAGTCATTAATTAGCCACAATGCATTATAGACTCCTTGTCATAAATTGTTCTAAAGTGAAAACAAATTTGCCAAGCTATAAAACTTTCAGTTAATTTGCTAGTCAGAATTTGTGTGACATCTTCTGAAATCAAAACAAAACAAAAACTCAGCATCCAATAATATATAAATTAAAATATTGAGTCAATTAGCATATTCATTTACATTTTACAAAGCTAAGTTTATTTTAAAGCTTTTTTCCTGCCTAGAGCATACTAGGCACTCAATAGCTGCTAGTTTTACGAAGTGATTAAAGGTAACAATTGTTGGCTTAGTAAATTTCACTTATTTTCATTGCGTAAACTTGCCAAAAAAAGATTTCCCAGAAAGAATTTATAATCAATGAGGCACATAGAATGCAGAGTTTTGTTTAAGGTTTTTTAAAAGTTAATAAGAACAATAGAGATTAATCTTTAGTTAGATGTGACCCACAGTCAATTCCTGGGAAGGAAATTCCTATTGTGATTCTGAGTGATATCCTCATTTTCCTTCAAGAAAACAGTGACCCAGAATATCAGTCTCACTGCCAGGCCAAGTAGGACAGCCACTTCCTGAAGCTTGAGGGATTAGAGCAAGTGTTTATGTTACTTTCTTTGATTTCTTAAGGTAAGAATCATTGGATACTCTGTGTGTGTGCGTGTGTGTCTGTGATTATTTTTTTCTTTTGATCAACTGATTTTTTTAGAGTAGATGTATTGTTTTACAGTTCTTGAGTCTAATTTGAAAGCCATGTCTATAGGAATCAACATTTCTCGCCATATTCTACATTGCAATCAGTAACCAGTGACTTGAAGGTTCTTCTGTCGCTCTCCCTTATACCACTGAGCTTCTAGAGCAGGTGGCCTACACCTGCCCCCTACCTGCATTTCTTTTTCTCTCTCTCAGTGTTGATGGCCTCCAGTCTGCCTTCCACTCTGGCCACCATAGAAGCACCATTCCCGAAGGTCGCAGGCAGCTTCTTAATGTCAAATTCTGTGGCTGAGTCCCGGTCGTCGTTCTTTCTGAGCTCTCAGTGGTATTTGCTGATGCTCTCCGCCACCACATTACCTCCTGTGACTTTCATACCACTGGCTATTTGGAGCTTTTTTATGTCACTTTAGTGGCTGCTCCAGCTGATGGTTCTCACCCTTCTCCCCTTGCTCGATGGTGTTTTCTGAGCCTCAGCCTGGGCTGCCTTTTCTTTTCTGTCTCTTTCTGCTGTTAGGGAGTCCATCCTCTCTGCAGCTCTGGTACTTCTGTGTCCTGATTGCATATTACCTGTCATCTTTGTGCTGAGTCCCAAATTGCCAACCGCCGTCCATCCACCATTTCCATCTGAATGTCTTGCTCTTAATTTCGACTTGAATATGTGTCTGAACCTGAACTCATCCTTCTCCCCTGACATGGTTTCTTGCCTTTCACTTCCCTGTTTGTGTCCGAGGACCATCCTTCTGCCCCATCAGGGAACCCAAAAACCTTGGAGTGACCATTGATTCTTTCCTCATCTCCCCAGCCCAGTCACTTATCACGATGGAGTCATCTTTGCACTGTTCCTCAGCTCCATCTTTCCCTGCCTTTAAGCTTTTATTATCACATTATAGTGACTGCAGCGGCCACCTCCCTGGTTTCTTCTCTCCCTGGATTGCCCTACATGATACCGTATGAATTATCTTAGAACACAACTGTCTTCACACCACTTTGTCACTGCAAAACTGAAAGCTTCCTACAACTTGCAGGGAAATATAAAAAAATAACGCTGCCAACCTGGCATTCAAGGCTTCCCACATTTCTACAACCCTATTTGTAGAGTCAGTGGTTCTCAAACTTCCTCTATATAACTAATAATTTGTAACATCCCCTTTATATGCTAACATGAAATAAGTAGACTATGTAACAAACTTACTGACATGATTTCAAAAAAGCCAACATAAGGCCCTAAACATAACAAAAAAAAAAGAAAGAAATACGAGGAAATTAATTCATAATATGATCTGTTGTTTTAATCTGTAAATGATTAGCTATGACTATGCCGGAATCTAAGATGAGGTTGCCAATGCTTGCATCTGCTTTTAATAATTAAGCTTGGATTTAAGAGAAATAAGACAGTAGTTAACTAAATATTTGAGTCATTTTTCTTCAGATTTGACATTTAAAATGATAGCTAAGTATGTATATTTGCATATATTTGTAGCATCACAGTGAATGTGATGGCTACTGCTGCAGACCAGTACAACTGAGTCAAGTTGTTAACTGAATTCCCATTAAAGGTGTAGTTGCAACTAGTGATGTGATTTCTGATACAGTGGACAACTCTTGGTGACATCTGACCTTTACAAATTCAGTCTTCCTTTGATTTGCATAGGAGTTGCATCTTTGTATATTAAGACAAAGCAAATAATGAATTGTAAGTCAGATAACAATAAAAAGGCTTTTTCTCTCACATGACCATCTCATTGGAAAGCCATATGGAAATTGTTGGACATCTAGCCTCCATGGCCTGTGTTCTCCCTGGTATTCCTCGATCAGTGAATCAACTAAAATGCCACTGTGTGTCTTCCAGAGGCATGTGAGCTCCAAGAGCCACTGCTCTGAGCACAACACAGGCATCCCTGTCTCCATGTTGTCCCTTTACCTTTTCCTGTGTGTGCCCTCCCTTTCCTTGGGAAAGTCCTCAACTGTCCTTCTCCTGCTCAAACTCTTATCTAGGCCTAAAGCTTACATTTTGGTCCATTGTCTACTTAAAACTGTCTTGTAGTTTGGCATCTCTGTTATAGTTGTGTATGCTTACTTTTTACACATGAATATGGTTCCTTCGTGTTGGAAAGTATAATTTTGGTTGCAAATGTAAGATATCCAAGTCAAACTGGCTCGAGCCACTAACCTATACTCCCCCTAAATGTATTGGCTTCCTTTATTGAAAAGTTCAGGGTAGATATCACTGGTCAGAGCGAGAGCCCAGAGTTTAACAGTGGTTAATGGATACTTGTGCTTGTGTCTCTTTCTTTCTCTCTTTGCCCATATATCAGTCAGGCAGGCTAAGTCCTCAAAATCACTATAGCTTCATCCAACTAAAGCTTATGTCTTCTTCATACAACATATCCAACAGTAAGCGGCAGGTGGAATCAGTCCGTAGTTGTTACACAGAGACCCAATTGGATGGAAACAAAATTTAATGTGTGCCTCTACCCTTGTAATGATGTGAAAAAGGGAATATGGTAAATTGTGCAGTTGTCTTCAAGCTTCTGCCCAGAAGAGACTCCAATCACTGCTGCTCCTATCTCATTGACCAAAAACAGTCTCATGGCCAGGCCTGTGGTCAAAGGGGGATGTAGTCTTATCCAGTGCCCGGATGGGATTTGTAAACAAATGAGCCCTGATGCCTGAACTCAACTGGGCTTCCTTTGTGTCAGCATTATCTGCCTATACTTCTGCCCTCCAGTCTAATCTTAGGTCTTTAATGCTTTTTTATTCCCCTGTGGAAAGAGAGATTATTTTTCTTACTAATAGATACCAAGTTCTGAAGGTAATTCTTTTTTTTTTTTTTTGGCTGGGTCTGGGCCATGTCGATCTTTGAGAGAACAGCAATGAGGAAGCCCCACCTGAATTATAGGCAGTGAGAGTAGCTGGGAAGGGAATTTCATCTGTCTAGTCAAGGAAGAGTAGATGCTAGGCAAACACATACCACAGGTACCCAGTGCTCTCTTCTTAGATTAAAAATTACTTGAGAAAAGAAATGTAATTTCTTGCTTTCTTTTTTTTTTAATGTCCTGGGTATTGTTCAACATAGTGTCCTGCTTGAGTTGTTGCTTTATTCATTTGTAATAATATTATTAGGTAACCAGTATATAGTAGTTATCACAGTATCTATCAGGCATTTTCCAAGTGCCTTATGTATATGAATTTATTGAATCCCACAGCCATTCCGTGAGGTAGATACGACTGTTAACCCCTGTGATTAGATGGGAAAACTGAAGCTCACAAAGGTGAAATGACTAAACCAATGTCTCAAAAGTCTCAAGGCTTGACAGTTCTATAGTAGGGATTTGAACGCAGCCAGTCCAACTCTGTGCTAAGTTACCGTAATTATTTATCACTTGATCCATTTTCTTAATAAATTTTGCCTCTAACTATGTAGTATGTCTCTCATTGTTAATGCAGTTTGCAAGACAGAGAAAGGCGTGTTAATTCTGCTAGATGAAGGGGAGTCTTTCTGAGAGTCAATCCAGGTATAGAAGTTAATGGGGCATATGTATTTGAGCATTTTCCCTCCAGTGTCTCACTTTATTAATGACTTTTATATGTTTTCTTGATTAAATATTCATTACGTGTTTAGTTAGAAACCGGAGGAACAAATATTTTGATAAGTGGTTTTCTTAGGTTTGGAATCTCTATAGAGAAATCATTGCCGGAGGCTACACGCCCTGCTTTGTTTGCTATCTTGTCCTGTGCTAGCCAAGATAAGGATATTTTGCTTGTCTTTGTAGTTTGAAGACATCTAGCAGCTTGTCACAACTTCCAAAATCTTTGAGGAAATGAAGTCTGAATGCCAAGACAGTAATTTTACCATTATCCCAGTGGGTTGGTATTCTACTTGATATATTGTAATTTTAACAAGGAAGTTACAAGAAAAGAATTTCATACTGTGCCTCTGTGGAAAGGTGAAATAAAATAGAATGCAATTCCCATTTGTTCGTCTGTAGCTCATTTTGACAGCTAAGAAAACTGTCTTAAATGGGCATGAATAGATCTCTTTTAATCTGTATTTATCCAACATTAAAATACATTTTTAGCTTTATTATTTGAAATAGAAAAATCATTCGATTTTAAAGACAGCCATTTGGTATTTTAAAATGATAGCTATAAAAGGTTTTGTAAAGTTAAGTAACCTGAGGTCTAATTTTACAGTGTGCCTTAAAATGTACCTGTACTTAATATTTAATGATCATGTTATAATAGCATTTAATTTTTCCGTATTTGGTCCCATAAAAGACCAATATTAGTCTATAAGAGATTTTGGGTCAAATACAAATTTAAAATTTAATTCAGTTCATATACTATAAAAGATGGGCAGTTACTTATAGTGCTTTGTTTCTCCAAAGTCTGATTTCAAAATGAGAAATCTAATGGAATTTAAGCTTACAAATGTCAATAAATAATTAATTCTGTAGTTTGCAAGGACTTGGTTCTCACAGTTGTTTTACAGAAAATCCATAAAGTTTGGACTTATATATAGTTATTCTTTAACATTTAAAATAATAAAAATTCGATACTCCAACTTTTGTTTCGATCATACTTAAAGCAGCACAGAATTTACAACTTAATTTGTGATTCTCCCAGTAACTCTAGCTTGGCTTCATTTGCACATGTCCACATTTGTGACTTATGGATACTGACCCATCAGAATCCTTAAATCTAATGACTCCCTGTGCATGTAAAAATCTCAGCCATGACGTTTCATTAAGCCTAGATGTGCCACTTCTGCTTTCCTCCTTTCAAAAGGAATTAGAAAAAGGGAAACACTCCTTTCGTTAGTTATCTGATGGGTTAGATGAGAGAGGGACAAAGAGGAAAGGCCCTCTTTCTTCCTTCTGGACTTTGGATACTGTGTAAAGATGTGATGCTGACCTAGTGGAACCATTTTGCAGTCATGAGGGGATTAGCTAATTTGCTAAGGCTGTCAGGATGGAAGATGAGAAGAACCCGGGTTATTAATGGTAAGGTTAAAATCCTGGCTCTGCTCTGCATCTGCCTTGCATCTTGGAGTATGGTGTTTCTCTAAGCCCCGGTTTCCTCAATTGTCAAATGTCACACACACACACACACGCGCACACACACACACACACACACACTTGATACTTACCCACAATGGTTGTACCATTTTACGTTTCCACCAGCAAAGTTGGGGAATTCCTATTACTACCTTCTTTGCTAATATTTGCCAGGCTTTTTGGTTTTAGCCGTTCTACTAAATGAGTAAGTGTATCCTACTGTGGTTTTAATTTGCCTGACTAATGCTGTTAAGCCTCTCTTCTTTTGCTAATTTATCATTTATGTATCTTTTGGGAAGTGTTTGTTCAAGTCTATTGCCCATTTTTATAGGGCTTTTTATCTTTCATCATTTACTTATATGTGTATTCAGCAGGAAAGTGTACTAATATTTTTCCCCTTCATTTTCTTAATGATATTTTTATAAGCAGACATTTTTAATTTTGAGGAAATCTAATTTACCATTTTTTAATTTTTGAAATTAACATTTTGCTTATCCTGCCATAATCGTGACAATATTCTTCTACATATTCTTCTGGAAGATTTATGATTTTGCTGGTTTATGCGTAGATCTATGATCCATGTCAAATACATGTGTAGGGAGTAAAAAAGATTGAGGATAATTTTTAACATATACAGGTACATTTTTTTCAGCAACATTTATTAAAAAAGACTTTTCCCCCTATGAATTGCATTGGTGCCTTGGTTAAAAAAATTGACCTAATATATGTGTCTGTTTCAGAACTTTTTATTTTATTCTTTTATGTTGATCTGTTTGTCTATCTTTATGCAAATTCGACACTGTCTTAATTGCTGTAGGTTCCAATCAGTCAGTGTAAGTCTTTCAAATTTATTCTTTCAGTTTGTTTTGGCTCTTCTAGATCCTTTGCAGTCCCATATAAATTTTAGACCCATTGTATCTCTTTATTCTGGTGGGATTTTGAAAGGAATTGCATTGAAACTATAAGGCAATTTGGAGAGAATGGACATCCTTAACAATATTGAATCTTTCAATCAATGAGCATAGCATCTCTCTCCATTTATTTAGGTCATCTTTAATTTATCTCAGCAATGTTTGGAATTTTCAGTGTAGGAGTACTGCATATATTTGTTAGATTTATTCCTGGATATTTGATGTTTTTATGTGCTAATGAAGGTATGGTTATAATATGCTCATTTTTTATTTTTTCATTCTATTTGGAAATGCAAGTGATTTTAGTATATTGACCTTGTATTCTGCAACATTGCTAATTCATATTATAATTCAAGTAGTTTTTTTCCTTTGAGGATTTTATGTTTTTTTAAAATATACAATCCGATTATCTGTAAATAATGACAGTTTTACATCTTTTATTTTTCCATCCGAATGCCTCTTATTTTCTTTGCTTGACTTATAACACTGTCTAGGACCTTGCATATGGTGCTGAGTAGAAGCAGTGAAAAAGGATATCCTTGCCTTCTTCCTGATGGTAGACCAAAAGGGTTTAATTTTCACCATTAAGAATGATATTAGCTGTAGGTTTGTTGTTGATACTTTTTATTGTATTGGGGCAGTTCATTTCTGTTTCTACTTTGCTGAGAATTTTTTCATAATGGTGATTACCTTTGTCTTAATCATTTTCTTTCATCTATGAAGATGATTTTTTTTCTCTTTTATTTTGTTAATGTGGCAAATTACACTGATTGATATTTTGAATGTTAAACCAAGCTTATATTCTGGAATAACCCCATTTTTAAATATATTGATGTGTTTGATTTGCTGATATTTTTAAAGATTGTGTATTTTTAGGACTTAAAGAGATTTTAAAATTTTTTCTTGAGAAAATATGGATCTGTAAATTTCTTGTGATATTTGTTAGATTTTTGTTACCATCATAATGCTGGCCTCAACATGAGTGAGGAAGTATTCCTTCTTCCTTTATATTTCGAGAGAGTGTTTGTAAGATTGGTATTATTTTCTTAGTGTTGGAATTCACCAATGAAGCCTCTGGCCAGAAAGCTTTCTTTATGGTGTGAACTGAAATAAAATCTTAAGGCTCACCCTGGCCTGCTGACTGAATGGACCCCCCTGGTGACCAAAGGACTCTTCTAAAACTAAAATGTCTGCCAGGAGGAGGAAGGTCAGATCTGCCTCATCGTGCCCCACTCCCTTCTTGGGGACATCCTTTGTAACCCATTAACAGGCCTAAGGGTATGCAAGACAAACCTACAGGTCCTCAATTTACACAACAAATATATGTCCTGTGGCTTATCTCTGATAAACAGCTCTTTATGTTAAAACATCCTAAGACTTTAGACAAAGCTTCATGTCTTTAACCAATTACAAGTCAAAAACTCTTTAAACCCACCGGAGATGATCCACCTTTTTGGGCCAAACCAATGATGCCCCCCACCTTTTGATTTATGACTTTACCTGTAACCCCTGTCTCCCTGAAATGTATAAAACCAAACTATAACCCAGCCAGAGCCAGTCCACTTGCTCAAGGCTTCTTGAGCATGGCTCCAGGTCATGGTCCTCAAATTTGGCTCAGAATAAACCTCTTTCAGATATTTCAGAGTCTGGATTTTTCCATCCACAATGGGAAAGGTTTTGATTGTAAGTTCAATTTCTTCAATAGGTAAGGGTTTATTTTGGTTTTTTACTTTACCTTACATCAACTGTGGCAATTTGTGTTTTCGAAGTAATTTGTTGCTTATATCGGATTTACTGAATGTATTGGCACAAACTTGTTCACAGTGTTCTCCTTTATTTCATTTTACTGTATGTAACAGCTATTGTAATGTTGTGCTTTGTTTCTGCCGTTGGATTTTGCATTTTCCCTCTCTCCTTTTTCCCCCAGCAATATTGCTAGTGACTTATCAATTTTACTAATATAGTCAAAGAAACAGTATTTCAGTTTGTTGATTTTCCCTATTGTCTTTCCTTTATAATTTTTATTGGTTTATGCGCTTTTGAAAAATGTTCTCTTTGTAATATTGGTTTTGAGTTTCCTTCTATCTTTGCTTCTTAAAGTGGGATCTCTGATCTTTCATGTTAAGCCTTCCTTCCTTTTTAATAAGAGTTAAAACGGTATTTTTCTTTAACAACTGTTTCCACTGCACAACACACAATTTTTACGTGTTGTGTTTTCGTTATTATTGATTTAAAAATCTTTTCTATTGTACCTTTAATTTCCAGTTTAACCCTTGGGTTATTTAGAAGTATGCAGTTTAATTTTCTAATGTTTGTGGATTTATCAACTTATCCTTGTTATTAATTTCTAACGGAATGCATTTATTATCAGATAATATACTATTTATTATTTCAGTTCTTTGATGTTTTAAAAACTTGTTTTATAGAGCAAAATATGGTCTGTCTTGGTGAATGCTCTAAGTGTACTTGAAAGAGTGTATGCTCTGGTGATGTTAGGTTGGTACTCTATAGATGCCACTAGGTCCAACTGGTTGATTCCATTTTTCAAATATTCTGTGCCTCTACTGTTTTTTTTTGTTTTTTGTTTTTTTTTGGCGGCGTCAGGAGTATGTGGACAGGATTTACCTGTTGTGTCTATAACTGAGAGAGTATTTTTAAAGTCTTCAACTGTTATTGTGGATTTTCCAATCTTTTTCTGTAGATCTATCAGTTTGTGCTTCCTATATTTTGAAGCTCTGTTGTTACGTGCTACACATTCAGGATTATTTTCTCTTCCATAATAATATGATCCTTTTATCATTATGGAATGGACTTCTTATTTTTTGTAGTCTTTGTAGTCTGTAAGTCTCTGCCTTTTAATTGCAGCAAATATTCTCTTTACACTTAATGCAATTGTTGATCTGTGAAGGTGTGCATATCTTGTATTGGTCTTATACATAGAACAATGAATGTGTCATTTCACTTTAGCCTATCTTGCAGTATTTCAGGGAACCCGATTTCACATTAACTCACTGACGAAAGTGATGCATTACATCACTTGATCCCTATTGAGGGGAGGGCAAATTTACAAGATTTTAAATTAAAGCTAGTTAAAGCTTTTATGTCTTTTGCAACTAGTGATTAAAACCCTATAAATTTGTCCCCTTTTCCTAAGTCCTTTCCAGAACACATGAAAAATGTAGTAAGTCATGAGACCCTTTATGTCACTTAGCCTTTCTGGAACATGCCACTTTAGCCAACTATAAATTGTTAATGATTCCTAATTTTGTGATGTAATACTCTCAGGGTTAACGAATGTGCTTGTAAATGAACTTGCAAAATGAACTTGTAAAGAACAGATGTCTGTATGCTACCGTGTGGATGCACAGTCCTCCTACTTAACTCCATCTGACCTGATAGTATTCACAGAACCTGAGTTTGCTTTAACTCATTAACAAAAGTGATGCATTACATGAGAATCTCCTTAAATTGTGTGTTATTTGTAATTTTTAAAATTAATTTCCGGCACTGGAGAAACCTTTGACTGTGGCATCTGGAAATAAGTTGCTGGATTTTATTTGTATATTTTTTCCTGTAATATTTTTATAGTTTAAACTTTTTAAAAAAAATTTTATAACCAGAGTTTGGTTAAGGGGTCATTTAATACCTCTATTGATAACTTACTGAACAAAAGTGTGGATAATCATTTAATCTTTCTTTAATAGGGAGCTAATAAATAGCATCAACTTGACCTTGTAAGGAAGTTGATATTTTCAGTGTTTAATCTGCAAATTGGCAAGGATTTATTACAAATTTATTTCAACAAAAATATGGAACATTTAAAATACATATATCTCTCTTTTTGAATTTCAGATGAAACTTCTATCGGTTAGACATTCACTGGTTCATTCAACCAATATGTATGGAATGCCTGCTTTGTGCCAGGCACGTTCAAGATTCTACAGACTGCGTGTGTTTCAGTAATGTAATTAATATTAAAATATCTAATCATGGATTTCTGTCAGTAACATCCATCGTAAGTTCAAGATAAAACTTTTGGCTAAAATTAATGTTAGTATGTAACTCAAGTCTTTAGCTTTTGAGCATATCATAATGCTTATTTTTTTTGAAATATTCAACCTTCTTTCATTTTAAAGAAAGGTGATAGGTTACAAATGCTGCTAATCAAGAATGGATATGGCATTTCTCTTTTGGGTGAGTGAGAACATATGGATGTTACTGGGAAGGAGTGATCATGAATAATTTAGAACAACTCGAGATCTTGTGTGGTAGTAAAAATGAAATATGCATTGGTTAAATGAGAGAGAACTATGCTATTTGGGTTTGAGGTCATTTCAGTAACATACACGCACTCTAATTCTTTTTCTTGTTCCCCACTCCTGAAAAAGTATAATAGAATAAGTAATGCTGTGTAGCCAATTGAGGAATGAAGCCAGACACGTTGTAATGCGATCACTTGGGAAGTTTAAACAGTTAGAAATCATAACTTCCAAGAAAGAAACTGCTGATATCACTTGGATTAACGATCTGTTTTAATGAAATATCTCTTCATTTTTATAGTGCATGGAAGCGTTTGATACCCATTTGATATTAGTTTATCCATTCATCTAAAACATCTTTGGCACAGCTCCCTGAATGGCATTTTCCCTAAATTTAGGTCGTGATGACTTGACTTTGTGTTCTGGGTGTAGTAACTGCATCTTTCTCCAGGGAGAGGTGTGTGTTTTATTTTCCTTTTTGAATGAAGCATAGAAACACCAAACTCTGGGGAGTTTATTTACATTACTCCCAGGTATAGTAAGAAGAATGCTTACCAGCTTACCACTGCCTCTTCTTAGGAGACTCAGGTTACTCACTAAGATTCTACAAGAATTGATGGTTAATTGGAGAAGCAGTAAAATAAGCTTTTAATTGAGAGTTTAAGCCCTGAAAATAAAAGTACTCTCTGTTTCCAGTAGGGAGATAGGATTTAAGGCTTTATTAGAATTTATTTATTTTTTTTAAACATGCACTTGTAAAAAAAGTATGTAGGAATAGGAAAAAAAAAGTCATTAAGCATCAAGAGATATTTTTTCTTTTCTTTTGCCTAGTATAAATTTAAAATTAAAATGTGAGGCACACAGAAACCTTTCCAAAGAATAGATGCAATTTAAGGGCATTTTTTAATAGAATAAGTGTGATCCCTCTGATTTTTATCTCAGCCATATGAAAAGAAGTTCTTTTCTGGTTTATGTATAAATGATTAATGTAATTTCAATTCTTATTGATTTATGAAATCTTTTTCTTCCTTCCTTGTGGCTAGGTTAAGAATTATTTTTTTCCTCCACTGAAGAAATTGTGCATACTATGGTCTAGTTTTGGGAATGAATTTCTGTTGTTCCATTTTAACTTGACATATTATCTATAACATTGAATATTTTTTTTTCTTAAGTGGGAAGGAAGAGGCTATGGAGCTTAGCTGTCCACCTTCTTTTGTTTTACGGATGGGAACATTAGATGTTTATTTGCTATGCTAAAGATCAGAGGACTGTGTTGTTTTCACATATATGCATGGCAGGATAATTTCTGAAGAAATGAGTCTTGAGAACAAACCTAAATGGCCATGGTTTAGTCATAATGAAACATAAAGCAGAAATTTTAGAAGCTAGATTTCAGTTTTAAAAAAATGTTCTAAGCAGTTTTCTTCTTGTGGTATAGTTTACATACCGTACAATTTGCTTTTTTAAACTGTACAATTAGTGAGTGTTAATATATTCACAAGACTGGGCAACCATCACCACTGTCTAGTTCCAGAACATGTTCATCTTTCTAAAAGAAACCCATAGCCATTGGCAGTCACTCTCCATACTTCCCACCCTCCACCCTTTACCAAAGATGGTTATACCTTCTGTCTTTATGGATTTCCCTGATCTTGAATTTTCTTATAAATGGAATCACACAATATATGGCCTTTTGTGTCTGGCTTTCCTTACTTAACATAATGTTTTCAAGGTTCATCCTTGTAGCATGTATCAATACTTTTTTTTTCCTTTTTATGGCCGAATAATATTCCTGTGTGTGTGTTTGTATCTCTGTGTGTAAATAAAGAAATTGACGAGAAGAGTTGCAACGGCTTGGAGCCAGTGGCAGGTGATGGGCAGGTTATGGAGCATTTAAGACAGGGTCATTAATGACCCAAAGCCACCAGTGAGAGATTTCATATTATACCCTGGCTGGAGGTGAGGGTGAGCTTGGAAGACTGCAGAGCCAGAAAGAGGAAAGACACAGTTGGACAGCTCGTAGTTGGATGACAAGAAAGTGACAAAGTATTGGTAACAGAATACTCCTAATTATTATTAGTGCAAGAGACCCCAAGTTCTGCAGGTTATGTTGTCTAGTTTCTAAGTGTAAGATGATGATTTCTGATGAGTGTTATCTAAGTAAATGACAGGATCCTTTTGACTGAAAGCACCAGTAAATATATGAGTGCCATATTTCCTGTTGTAGGAGTGTTTTTTATTATGTCTGAGTAATAGCTACCATTTTGTGAACTTATACCACAGGCACTTTGCTAAGTGCTTTACATATATTGTGCAATTTAATCCTACTAACCCTGGGAAAGCAAGCAATGGAATAATTCCCTTGTTACAGATGAGGGAGCCGAAGTTCTGAGAGGTAGCTTATCCAGGCTTGCACAAGCAGGAAGGAGCAGAGGTGGGATCTAAGTCTTAGGCCTGCACCACTAAGCTCATCTTCTTCATGAAATCCAGTGCCCAGGCTGTGTCCCAGGCCGGTCACATGAGAGTCCTGCGGGTGAGAAGGCAGGTGTTCCCAGGTGACTCAGCTCCCCAGCTGACTCAGTGCCTAACTCAAGCAGAGAGTAGCTGATGCAGATGCTGCTGCTGCTTCTAGAAACACGATTGAAAACACAGTGATGCTGATTATGTGCTGGAGATGATATTAAACACGTTGTATTTAATATACATTAAGTAGCTTTCGGACTACTTGTACTGCAACCTACAGTAAGAAATGCATTTTATATCATAACCAAGCACATATATGCAGATGTATGTAATTGAGAAATTATGGTTTCATGTAAAAGCACTTATGTTTGCAAATGGGACACACTACGGTGGTTCTATTCTATTCTATTATCTTTCGAGATGCTTCTAATTCAAATGTGAATTACCTTTCCATTATCATATTCCCAAGAAGAAAGTGAAGTCAAAAGATTAAATCCCCTTAGAAGTTAAATACCAAACACAGTCAAGTTCAGATGAATTAAAGGCTGTAGTCAAATTTCTTGTCTTTCAGTTACAAGTTCAAAATTGCCACGTGAAAATAGAACCCCCGATCCATCCCCTCCAGTTTACTCTAAGGGATGCCTCGGAGAATTGGTTATTCTTCAACAGCTGCAGTCTGAGGGAGAAAGACCTCGGAAATTGAGGCCAAGACTCTGATGTCCTTAGTTTTTAAAGAGCCAAAGAGTTAATAGAAAACAAAATTATCACACAGCAATGGCCCCACTACAACACAATCTGAGTTAAAAAAAAAAAAAAAAAAAAGCCAGTATGTAGTCTCTAGAGCCATCATCCCAGGCAGTATTATTTTAGCAGAGCCCAGCATTTAATCTTGTGAGAGAGCTGGTGTTGTAAGACCGAGCAGGGCGGGTAGAGAGTATCTTGATTTCAACTTTCCTTGCAGAATTCTCTACATGAGCAGAATACTATCTCCGTAGGAACAGGTTAACACTATACATTTGCCATACCTGCTGGAAAAATCCACCTTTGCTTACTGTTTTCTAACTGAGACATTTCAGACATCACTGCTGTTTTGCAAAGTATGCTGAGAAGAAGCACGTGTGGGTTGAGTCGCGGAATGTGTAGAAACAAATAGATGGCACCCAGCAGCTGCAGTGGGTAGGCCGTTTAAAGCCAATCCCCCAGAAAACGAACAGTGGGGCGATCTGTTGCTGAGTTGCGTGATGCATCGGAGTGTTGGGCTAATCAGGCAATCTGATTGCACATCTGCAGCTGCTTTATCATTAGTCTCGAATGGGCATTCTCTCTTTGCATGCCGGGGGTGTCTAAGTGTCTCTTCCCATTTCTAATAGAAGCTCACCGTGGGGTTTACATTTCAGTTGCTTTTAATTGCACTGAAATTCAGGTAATCCGCTTTAAGGTCAAATATAGTATCGTTCTTCCCTTTTTTCCATCTGAACTACTTGGAAGGAAAGGGTTGGAAGAGTTGGCATGTCCAGGCGGAGCAGGGGGGAAGTTCATAGGTGCTGCTGAGGTCTTGAGTGAGAGCATTCTGAGGTCCTGTTAACATAAAGCATCCATCTAGAGCTTGGTGCCCAGGCAGTGGTGTAGCAGGAGGGGGAAAACACTGCAGCCAGTGTTTCCAAGAGGATAAAAACCTTCGTAGGCTTACCGTGAACTCATTTTGGAGCAAAAGTATTTACCTTCATTGTTAGTCCCTCGTTTTCCCTTTGGAGTTTATTACCTGGATATAATTTGTGTCCATGCTTAAGCCCTAATTATTTTCAATAATCATTTTTCTGGATGCAGTTGCCATAGCATCTAATTCTTTGGCAAACGGAGAAGAAATAATGATGTGTGTGCTTTTTTTTTTTTAAGTTTATGAAGCAAACACCCAAAGAAACATTAAAAAATGGAAGAGTATGACACAAAATGAAAAATTTAAAAAGAGAGAAAAACAGTATATTTTGGGAAACTATGAAAATAACGCCACTGCAGCAAAAGCAGGTCCTAATTCTGACTATGTAAAATGTGGATGTGTTTATTTTCACAGCTGGTCCTATGTGCTAGAATCCATACCTGCAAACATATTACCTTTTTTTTTTTTTTATCGTCTTGTTTTGTCAGTTTTTTCTACTGGGAATAAGAATAAAGAATGAGGTGCTGGTGGCAATATGGGGAAAAATGCTAAGAACCTCCTAGAATCTCAATCCCACGGGTTTAAATGACTTGCTATCTTGGATGAGTCACGCTTGTGAGAAAAGCTCACTTCGTATCTCCTGAAACTTTTTCTGAAGATCATGTGGACCTGCATTTTGAAATCAAAATTTTGCATGTTACATCCAATGCAACCTTTCTTATTTGTGAAACACACTTCAGTAAAAATAAAAGTAAATTTTAGTAAAAAACACGATTATATATCATTTTGGTGTATGAAAAGGTATTCCCTCTTTAAAAAAAAAATGACTTCAAGAATTCATTCATTTGTAAAGTATCTGTTGGGTTGGGTTCTCACTAGTTAGAGTTAGTGAGGATATGAGAGTGGTACCCAATCCCATGCTCATGTAGCTTCCATTCTAATTGAGAGGAGATAAATACTAAGCCCCCAAATAAATGAACATCACAAATCCAGGGAGTGATCCTGGATCCAGGGAGTGACAATACATACAGCCACACTTTATAATAGAGGAGATGAGTGGGGGGAGGGCCCTCTGTAAGGGAGTCTTCTACTGAGCAGAGACCAGAAACCTGAGAACAAAAGAGTTTCCAGTGGGAGGAACCTTTGTAGATGGACTTCAGCAAGTGCAAGTGCCCTGAGGAGGGATACACTTGGCATATTTGAAGAACTAAAAGAAGGCCACTGTGGTCGGAGTGTGGTGAAGGAGCTGGAGAGGGAGACAGGGACAATATTCAGGAGTCTGACTTTCATTTCATGGACAGTGGGAAGCCATTCGATGGATTTAAGCCGGGGAATAACAAGTTCTGATCTAGGGTTTGAACACTGGCTACTGAGAGAGGAACAGAAAGGAGGTCACAGGAGTGGAAGTGGACATACTAGTTAAATGTCAATTTCAATAATGCTGTAATAGATGAAAGTGGTTTGGACTAGGGTGATAGCATGGAGATGGAGGAGTGTGGATAGAGGGGGTATTTCTAAATTTCTGTAACTGTGTGTGCACATATACACATGTATGTGTATTATATGTATCCATGTAAATTTTATCATGTATTAATTTTGTTTTATATGTAAAGTAAAATGGTATTTATAGGTAAGTAAGGCACGTGTGATTGCCATCTGCCTTCTGTGGATGTGAGGTTACCATCAATAACAACATAATGAGCAATAACCCTTATTAGGCAGTCACCCTGTACCAGGCCCTGCATTCCTGCTCTGTA
Source organism: Lepilemur ruficaudatus (assembly GCA_963574885.1). Taxonomy (NCBI): domain Eukaryota; kingdom Metazoa; phylum Chordata; class Mammalia; order Primates; family Lepilemuridae; genus Lepilemur; species Lepilemur ruficaudatus. Next base: position 51,746 of record CAUYRT010040672.1, on the reverse strand, counting down.
GCTCAGCTGATCCTTAAGTAGTTGGTGTCACTGTTATTCCTGTTTTAGAGGTGAGGAACTTAGGTATGGAAGAGTGTAAGGATGTGCCTGTTGGTATCTAGCCAGTGAGTGCACTGCTGGGATTTGCACCCAGACCTGTCTGGTTTTAGAGCCTGAGCAGTCCTGATATCATATATTGACATCATTTATGGTCATGCAGTCCGTTTGGGTGACTGCAGAAATAGCATGCTCACTGAGTTGCCACTCTTCAGATGAATAATACACAATCTGAGTTTCCTTGATGGTATACGTTCCGTTCTGAACTAGGAGAAATATTCTGGACTTAGGGATATTACCATTGCTCCGGTGTCTCTGATGTTAATGATTTCATCATATTTGAGACAGTTGCCTCCATGGTTCTGGGTATGGGTCACTGAAATATACTTTGGGAAGCCACCAAATCTGTGTATTACTAAGCAATTGCCTAGTGTAATCAGGAAGCCATCTAAGGAGCAGGGAAAAAAGGGAAATAAAATAGGAGTCTGCACCCTCATTTTCTCTAAGAAGGCAAAATTTTTATCTTTCTTTTCCTCTTTTGCCCCTTTGAGCAATGCACAAGTACAAAAATTGTGCTCGATGTTGCTTTTTTTTTTTTTTTGTTAGGTCTGTGTTGGTTGTGTGTGTCTTATTTTACTTTAATCTTTTTATGTTTACCCTTCAGTTCTGTCGGGACCGACTGCCAGCCGCAGGCTCCCTGCTGGTGGAGGTAGGCTGTGTGAACACGAGGCACACAGCCACTGCCACACGCCAGAGCTCCCTGGTAAGGAGCAATGCTCCGAGCTGCTGGGAGAAGGGCTCTAATGAGGCCCCAAAGGAGCGGGGTGGCCATCGCTTCTCCTGCTTTGCAGAGGAATCATCATCTCAGGAGTTGTTAGTACCAAAAACCCACTGATGCAAATCATTCAGGTCCTTGCATCTAAAGAATCACAGCTCTATGGAGCAGAAAGATAGCTTAGTGATTTTTCATCTGCTTTTTTCATTTTGTTGTTAAGAACACTGAGGTGGAGGCTAGACAAGGAAACTTTGTAAAGTTTAACTAGTGTCAGAACTGGGGCTTAAACCCTTTCATGTGTATTTCTTTCTAGTAATAATATTAATTATGATAATAATAATAGCTAAGGTTTATTGAGCTCAATGCTTAGTCCTTTTTTGGTATGCCTTAAGTTATTTAGTTCTTAAAATGAACTTCAAGTGCAATTACTATTATTAACTCCATGTTATGGATGGACAAATTAGGATATAAGAATGTCAGGTAATTTGCCCAAGGTCAAAGAGGTAGTAAATGGCAGATCAAGGACTCAGATTTAGGTCCAATACACCAAACAGGATGCAAACCATCTGTATGCTGTTCTTTCTGTTTCCCATTTGATTCTTACAATGATATATATCTGTTTTAAAAGGTATTCAGCAAGAAGGCTTTTCATATTACAGATTATCATTTGAAATGTATGGCGTATGATATATAGCTGTGTCAGTGAAAGTGGTGAGGAGCGTTGCAAAAATTTACTCCTAATAATTGCAAAGTGTCTTAGATTTCATTCTTTGGGAAATGGTCTACAGGGCATCCTCAAGGTCAACCCCTGTGAAAGAATGAAGGAAGTAGGATTGAGCAGAGGAAGGAGGTGAATTATGATGTAGTTGCATCAAATCCTAAAGGGTTGCCTATCCTAAAGGGAGATCTGAGTTGCATTGACCTTTCAGGGTTGACTCACCTTGAGGCAGGAGAATGGCCTTTGTGTATCATGCAAAGACCACTAATTGCATGCAGATTTCGCCTAAAGAAGCAGGTACAACTTTGGGCATTTCTCTTTGGCTCAGGGCAGTTCCTAAGGAGAGACTGAGCTGAGAGCTGCCAACCATCACCTGAAGGAGAACTACTACAGACCACCCCTTGTGTTGCACACGTCCATTTGCTTTGTCTAATAAGGTGTGAAAACAGCTTCTCAAAGATTCTTTTTGATCTCTCTTCCAAGAGAAACTTACCAAGTGACAGCTAATGGGACAAAATGCATTCTCTACCTCTGCAGCTGGTCTCAAGGTGGAAATGGATAGTTATTTTCTTTTTCCTTTAGTACCCATCCTAGATACTCTCTGACTGGTATTTCCTTTTCTTCTTTCTTTTTCTGTTGGTATTCTGGTGTGAGAAGTCTGAAATGGCAGGGTGAGACCTGTGGTGGGAAGCTTAATGGGTCTCTGGCTGTGTTCCCTGGTGGAAATGTACCCTCTCTGGGAATAAGGATTCTTAAACCCTGAGGGTGTCAGCAGATGGAAAAAAGAAATTTCCCATGTGGATCACTGAGATGCAGGTTAAGTGAGGCCACTTCTGCTTCTACTCCTTGGCTTCTAAACCTGTATGTTCTGCCTAGTGGCACGTTGGTTTCCTGAAGGGAGAGTCCCTGTTGGGGGCTCAGCAATGGTCTCTTGAAGGCAGGTTGGCCTAGTTTTGCTGAGTGTGGAGACCACTCATTGGGGTCCCCTCTGTAGCCACCATCTCTGCTGTGACTTCATTTATATGCCCATTTTGCCAGCACCACGGAGAGTGATGATAAAAGCTTGCTGCTATCAACTGACCAAGCTATTCTGCCTTTCTTGGGCATTTGGTGCCTGTTCTCTTGCAGATGCCCTCTGGTGTGCCTTAACTTGTAAAAATAAGATCACATTTTGTGCTCACTTCCATGTTTCTGTCTACAGGCCTCTTCCTGATCTACCAGTGTTTCTTCTTCTAGGCTCCTGACTATCTAGCCAAGATAATTGCCGCTGCCTCTCGGTCCATGTATGTTCTTACCCTAGGCTACTTGTCCTGACTGCCACACTAGAAAAAAAATCTTTTTTTCCTTGGGGCCATGATGTTTTATAATAAAAATAGAATAAAAACTTTGAAAACAAAGCGATGTCTTCTAATTTAATGAAAAATTTGTTATTTTTTTACTGTTTTGTGTGCATGAGTTATATGCAACTTGAAAAAGTTCATGTAGCTCCCAAGGTGAAGAGATGAGTGAGTGAGTTACATATGCTTCACGAGGCCCTGGGCTCAAAACTATTGTGAGTTAAATACAACTCGTGTGGCATTTAATGTGTTAACAGAAAATGGGTGCTCTGCCCATGGTGAAAATTTTCATTCATTGCTATCTGTTGGCATCATTGCAGTCGAAGCTAAAGTGCAGGAGTTTATTTTTGACTTGATCCACACATGCAGCTGGCCAGTCTGGCCCAGCTCATGCCTCATCCCAGATATACCACTTCCATGCTATGATGGTTTTCTCTTGTGCTTGTCTGTACTTACAACTTGGTGCGTCTGACTGAACCCAGGTTATGATGGGCAGTTCTGTTGGAAGGGTCATGTACCATCCCTTGAGCAGGCATCTCTCTCTAGCAGGGCTCAGTAGCACACTTGGAGCTGTTTTCCAAATGGCATATAGTTCTCCACTGCAGATGGCATGTCCTTGCTCCAGGACCCTGAGGGGTTATGCTGTGATTCTGTTATTGGAGCTTGCCAGAAACTCTACAATGCATTTACCCCTCACTTGTAGCTCTAAAACCACAGCATCTGCCAGGCTGTATGGCCCTATGAGAAGGGCCACCGACACCAAGCCCTGAGCTGCTACAGAGACCTTTCCTGCTCTGGACCCACTCAACACTGGCAACCTTCGTGTCACCTGGTGAGCAGGTCAGAGAAGTATTCAATAGAAAAAGAGGACTAATTGGTGCTGGGAGGTTTGCCATGCAGTCATTTGTCCTTTGCTTTGATGGAAATGGAAATGTCCTACTATGCCCCAGGTCACTGTATCCATTAAAAAAAATCCAGCTGTGAGGCAGGCCCTGAATCTTGTTAGAATTTTTCTCCAATCTTACGGAACACATGTATCAAGGGCTCTGATACACTTGCCATATGTTGCTTATTTATTCTGATTAGCATGATACTGTTGGTATAATGGAGCGATATGATGATCTGTAGAGTGTCCACATAGCCTAGGTTGCTTGAGAGTGGATCACACCAATGGGTGGAAGTAAGACCACGAATGTATATTGTTGTCTGTCCCAAGAGAATGACCTAGAAAAATGTAGAAAGCTTAGCAATTCATATTATGAAGCCTACATAATTTTAATGTTGAAAGCTGATATTGGACAGTAAGTCCTCACTTAAAGTCAATAAGGTCTTGGAAACTTTGACCTTAAGAGAAACAGTGTACAGCAGGACCTCTAATAATGTCGTGCCTTCAGTGTCATTTCATTATAACATTGGTGAGAAAAAAAAATTGGCTTCGTTGTCCATTGTGTTGCATAAAGTCACAGTTTCTGAGAACCTGTCGACAATGTTAAGTGAGGTCTTACTGTCTATAAAAAATTCTAACTAAAATACTCAAAATTAGAATTCAGAAAATGTACCAAATGTATCAAGAGGACAATAACTCTGACCAATGAAAGTTTATTCCAGGAATATTACAGTGATTATCACAGTCACCAATTTGTTTGGAAAAATCATATAACTGTATTAAATGCATCCTGAAAAAGAATTTGATAATGTTCAGTTGACATTCCCGGCTATTTTTTAAAAAAATTATTTTATAGAGATGAGGTCTTGCTATGTTGTCCAAGTTTCTATTAAATTTTAAAAAAATACTGCTGGGCACGGTGGCTCATGCCTGTAATCCTAGCACTCTGGGAGGCCGAGGCGGGCGGATCGCTCAAGGTCAGGAGTTCGAGACCAGCCTGAGCAAGATCGAGACCCCATCTCTACTATAAATAGAAAGAAATTAATTGGCCAACTAAATATATATAGAAAAAATTAGCCGGGCATGGTGGTGCATGCCTGTAGTCCCAGCTACTTGGGAGGCTGAGGCAGGAGGATCGCTTGAGCCTAGGAGTTTGAGGTTGCTGTGAGCTAGGCTGATGCCACGGCACTCTACAGCCTGGGCAGCAGAGTGAGACTCTGTCTCAAAAAAAAAAAAAAATACATATTACATAAATTTTAATTTCTGAGAATCTATCCCATATAAGAGAAGGCATCTGTGTGTGTGTGTATGTGTGTGTGTGTGTGTGTGCAAGCTATCAAAATATTAGAAAGGGTTAAATACATTTGGATACATCTAATCATGATATATAGCCATTAAAAATGATGTGCTAGAGCTATCCCGGTTGACTTGGAGAAACTTTCATCAGGTGTTACTGAGTAAGAATAGCAAGTCACAGAAGAAGCAATATCTATAAATTTTACAAATCACTGACAAAATCTCTATGTAGGTATATATTTGTGCGTGAATATATATGCATGAATGTTTAGTTGTGTGTTTAAATAAAATTAAATTAATAAAAATAAGGGTAAATTATGGAAGAAAAACCTGTTCTATTGGCTTGTTAATCTGGAAGGAATGGATGGGAATGACAAGGTGATGTCTGTAGACAGAGAAAAGAGTGAAGTGGAAGAGAAGAGAAATAATAAGAGAAAAAAAAATAATTTTACAAAATCAACAAAATAAAGATAATTTTCAACAAATAAAATGAAATAAAACAAAATAAACGGAGAATTTGAAATTATTTTGAATGCTTGTGAATGTGGGTATTGTTGACCGATGGCTTACATTGTCAAGAACTGAAACCAAATCAGGAACTCTAAAAGGTGCATAAGAACTGGTATAGTTGATTGGTTAGGAGCAAAGATTGGGTCCAGGTATCAATTTTGCCTTTGGGGATGGTACATAAAGTACAGGGTACCAGGATCAAGGCATCTCTGTTGATGTGATCTGAATGATTCTTTAAAAAAATTAACGGCTTTGGGGAGATTTTTTTGTAGCAAATCACACAAATTTTACAAGTGGAGATCATTTGCTTTGTATCACTGAATATCTGGGTATCCCTTAAAAAAAAAGCAAATGTCACATTTAAAGATCAACTATTCTCCATGTTTTGTCAGAAAACCAGCAGGATCAATAACTTGTTCTTGAAATACAATTTAAAGAAATGACCTTCCCTTTGACCTTAGTGAGTTCATAGCCTAAAATAATGCAGCTACTTGAACCCAGGAGTGTATAAATGAAATAATTACAGTGATGCCTATGAATAGACAGTGGGATTTTACAACACCTCAGGTATGGGGATGGAATTTGAATCTGGTAACACTGACACCATGTGGATTTAGAATAATTGAAACATTAAGGAGGTTGAAGGGATTCCAAAAAGATAGTTTTTAGTCTTAAAGATTGAGAAGGACATAGGTGGTCACATAGCATAAATGCCGTCAGAAAATTATTCCAAAGGAGCGAAGAGGCTAAATTGGCATCCCATCAAGATTAGAGATATTTTTAAGACAGAAAAACTTATTTAGAAATTTTAAAAGCAAATAATAGACATCCTAATTTTAGTTTGCAGTAATACAGTAATAGCTACTTAATTTCTGTTTACTAGGAGGTATTTGAAACATAAGCTCTGCAAAAATCATCTCCTGGAACTTTCGTCCTATTGTATGTATGGTGTTTTGGAATGATGTAAGGTTTTTTCAGATTGCTTGTTCTTTGCCTCAGAATTATTTATCAGAGTTTTTCCATTACTTCTCAACCTCATTGTGCTGGAGACTTTCCTCCATGCATGTATAAAAATGTAAATTCCTTGATCTCACACTGATGTTTTCATACAGTCAATCCGAGGGGAGGAGGGCTTTGTAATTGGCTTTTTAAATAAGCGCCCCAAGGGATTCTAAATAAAATGGAGACATCTATACATCATTAAATCTTCTAGTGTTCATAAAACTATACTATAAATATTACATTAAAAGCAAAACATCCTGACATGTGTTCAGTGAAGGATTCAACAGTATGATCTGAAAATGGATAAAGGCTCTTTTCAACTTCAAAGTCTCTCAAAGTCAGGCATGTTATATTCTTGAGCTATTCAGTGAATATTGTTATATCAAAGGTTTTAAATTCATACCATAATTTATTGAGAAGAAATTCTAATAGTGCCTTTTCCCTTTCAATGCCAGCCTGACCTCCCTTGTCAGTTGCCCCAATGTATTTTCTGCCTTATGGTCTGTGATCAATACAGAAAAAATCAGTTTGTGTTCTGACTCTTGCATTCCTGGAGTTTCTGATTAATTTAGCCTCAATGACTCTACAAACTTCTCTACTGCAAATTGGAAGTTTAACTTGAACTTGTCAGTCAAATATGATTAAAAACCTTTTAAGAAGATGTTATTTTCTTATATATTCTTTTAGCAGTCTTTGTAATTGACCTTCTTTAAACAGGAAAAATTCTTAATGTGATGACTTGGTTAGATGGTCACCAAATTACTGCTCTCTTCAGTTTCTTTTTTCCACACTGTCTTAGTTTTTTGGCCCAGCTTTGGTGTTTCTGAGATCTTACCAGACTGGAAAAATGGGGCTGTGAAGTTATGGTTATGTAAGCCGTGGTCCACTTCCATGTTTGACTATATATTGCTCATGTTTGTGTGGTTGCAATGATGGAAGTGCCCCTTGGGGTCTTTTCAGAGGAGGGGTTACAAATTATTATCTGTACATAAAATATGAATGTTTATCTCTCTAGGTAAAATGGGAAAACAAAATTGAAGGTCTAATGTGTGATACTTCCTGTGATCTTCTGCCAAATTATTTCATATCATTTTACATGGAAAATTATTTTAGATTATTTGATTACTTAATATTTCTTATCTTTTAAAGAAAACATAAAATCATAAGGGAAGTTTTTTAATTTTAAAAGTAGACAGGAATAAACAGGGAAAAAACTCCTGAATCTTTTGAACACTGTTTAAACAATATGTATGATTGACAAAAATTACACTGTTAGCTACAGTCAAGACTATGATTGTGGCCCAGTCATGTCAGATTAAAAAGTTCATTTTTTCTGATTCATCGTATTTTAATACTACTTAGTGCTTCTTTGATGAATAGTTAATGATAGCTTACATAGTGATTCGCAAATAGCTGTGTGAATCAGAATTGCATTAAGAACTTTTTCAAAAATGTACATTCTCAAGCCTCAGATTTTGCTTGGCTAGAGCAAATACTCATGAATTTTGAAAATCTCCTTAGTGCTAATTCAGTATTTTAATGGTCTGATTTGTCTTCTTATAATTTTGCAAGTTGCTACGAGGTTAATTTTCCTAAATTACTTCTTTATTCCAATGCCTTTGTGGCTCCTCATCTCTACAGGATGAAATTCATAACTTTCAGTGTTTAATTAAGCCCTTTCTCACCCCTGAATACGCTGGAATGTATACATTTTAACGTAGTTCTTCTGAGAGCTACAAATAAGCAGTGAGAGTTGACATGTAAGGTAAAATCAATTTTCTACCATAGTCCACCTGAATACCTTATAGAATTCAGAAAAAATACTTAATATTTTTTTTATAGTAAAAATTTCATGCATACAAAAGAATATATGTTGCATGTACATATAACTTATAAAGAACAATAAACTCTCATGGGCTTTCCATGTAACTTAAGAAATAGGACATTATCAGTGGCTTTGAAGCCTATTTTATGTTGCTCCCTGTTTGTGTCTCTCTCCTTACCCTTGGAGTTACCAGTGCTTGAATTTTATTTACATTTATCATTTTCTTATTTTCTCTTTAGTTTTTCTGTGTATTTATATAACTCTATATAATTAAGTTTTATCTTTTTTGGATTTCATATAAATGCTATTATACTCTATTCTTCTGCAGTGTGCCTTTTCAATTTAATACATTTTTGAGATTTGATTATGTGGACGTGTAAAACTGTACTTGGTTGATTCTATCTGCTCTGTAGTAGTCCATTGACCAAATCTACAACAATTCGTTTATCCCCTTGCTTTTTGAAGGACACTGGTTTATGGTTTTGCTATTACCTATTATGCTGCTATGATCATTTTTATACATGTTGAATGGTGTACAAGGGCAAGAGTTTCTCTAGGATGTACATTCAAGAGAGGAACTGTTATACCTTCAGCTTTATTAAACAAAGGCACACTGTTGTCCAAAGTGCTTAGTATGAACCTATACTCCTACAGTCAGGGTGTGGGAGTTCTTTTTGTTCCGCTGACTCACTGAAACTTTTTAATTTCTGTGAATGGTTTTTCCTAGATGGTGAGATTTTCAGTAATATTTGATATTCTTCTTTTTTGGGTTTCTACATTAATACAATGGGCATGTATTACTTATTAAATTGAAACCAAAAGTTTAAAATATTTTGATGGGAAAATAGGCTGCATAAGCCTCACATTATGATTGCAAATGTATAAATAAAATATACTACTGATGTGTGCATGTACATATAAAATAGAATGGATCGCTGCTTCATTAGTATTGTTTGAGTAAATGGCTTTCTCATTTATTCTTTGCATACTTGTTGACTTAGGGATAAATTATGTAGCTTGGATAGAGAGAAGCAGATGAAAGGTTTTGACAGGTAGGAGACACTATAGGGACATAGGGAGGTAGAGCTTTGGGAATCCACCACTTCTGTGTCATTTAATTAGCCATGTACAAAGTGCTTAACCTCTCCAATTCAAATCCCTCATCTGACAGTTGGTGTAAGAGGAATGGAAACTTGGATCTGCTCGAAGGATTGAGAACAGTTTAAATAATAACTATCTATAAAAAGAGGAAAGAAAAGATTAGTGCCTACCCTGTTTGTGTGAAGGTTACTTTATATAATTCACGTAATGCACTTTGTATAGAGCCTGGCATATAGTAAATGCTCAGCAAACTTCAGTGACTATTGTTAAGATGTTTACCATTTGCTTGGAGAAACAGGGCGTACATGAGAAAAATAACAGCACAGAAAACATGTGCTAAGTGCCAAAGTCAGACCAGTGCTTCATTTATAACCAAATCATCATTCATATCAACTCATGTGGCTGGGCATGGTGGCTCACACCTATAATCCCAACACTTTGGGAGGCTGAGGTGGGAGGATCACTGGAGGTTAGGAGTTCAAGAGCAGCCTGGGCTACATAGCGAAACCCTGTCTCTACCAAAAAAAAAAAAAAAAGATAAAAATATTAACTGTTAAACACTATGCAAAAGAAATCCCTCAAACTTGAGAATCTAAAACTGTTCCTTATTTTCTGTCTCTTCACACTTCGCCACATTTTCCCCCATTGCTTTTATTGAAAGACAGATGAGGGGGGGAAATCCATGAAGAAAATCTCGGAAAAATGTACACACACAAATAGAAATCAGAGAGGAGTGACAAGGCTCACAGAGCCAGCTTTCTATTTCAGGTTTGTATTTCTTTGAACATGGGTGGCTGCCAGCCCTTCCAGGAGGGACGTGTTTTGCTAACTGTGCACTTTCCTGGTTCTTAGAAACATCATCCCCTTGCATGGTAACCTTGTAGAAGCCAGGCTTCTGTAATAGAATGTGCTTCGTGACAGGTCATACAAGTCTGGATTTTATATGTGCAGTTCTGGAAGGCTCTCCGCCAGGTCATTCTGTCATCTCTTCGTAGCAAATGGGGCCCACTTTCCGAACAAAGACAATGTAGAAATGGGAGATGATGCCTTTATGTTTAGACTGTATGAAGGGACTTTTCATTGTACCTACACATTCTTTTTTTTTTTTTCCTCCTCACTTCTAATCCTAGTTCTTTCCCCACCCTCTTCCTTCACTCCTCCAAGTCTTAAAAGGATTAAAGTACATGTCAGTAGGCTCAAAAGTGAAAGTAGGAAGAAAGGATAACCAGCACTTAACACAAAAGCAGCCTCTTGAATTCCATGGTGCAAATATCTGCGCAGGAACTGCCTGGATGATGATGTATTAAATTGTTATTTATTTATTTATTTTTTATCCCAGAAGGAATGAACAGGGTACATGGATATTCCAGAAGGGGGAAACATAGCACCTCGATTTTTAAGATTCCATTGGAGTGGACTCCAGACCCCTCTTTATTATCTTGGTGATGGCAGACAAATTCCTTCATTGCCCTGAGCCTTAGTTTCCCTCTCTGTAAAAGAGAATAGTTGTCGTACCTCCATCTGGTAGGTAGGCTGGTGGGAGGATTAAATGAGCTCATTGCTGAGCATAAGATAGTCGATAAATGACAGGAATTGCCATCAGCATTTTTTTTAATGCTTTAAAAATAAATATTTCTTAGCACTAATATTCAGTATGAAATATTTTTTAATAAGTAGAATGCTGATATTTCTACCTGGCAGTCTTGCTCAAAATGGCACATTACCTTGTTGGATTTCACTGTCATCCTCTATCTTGTGCTAGATATGCCCCCATTGATGTTCAGGCCGTGTCTATGGGAGACCTTAGGGTAAGAGGAAAATATCTTAGCACATGTTAAAATGAATGGGAGGCTTTCTTTAGAAAAGAGGCCATTTGTATACTCCTTTATAAAGTGAAAAATCAACTGAAGTATTTTTTTTTTTTTTGAGACAGAGTCTCACTCTGTTGCCAACTGAAGTATTTTTTTAATGTGCAAAGGGTGATAATCAATATATTTTTGAAGGAGCATGGTGGGTGCTTGCCCTGCCAGAATAGTCAGGGGCTGAGCACAGTTCTCACAGCTGTGTGGGCTGAATGCCACGCTAGAATGTGGTCAAGCAAGAGCTGAGTTGTGGCTGCAAATCTTCAGCAATTTCCTGGCTTTTAGTTACTAGTCCCTACAGAAACAGCAGCTTTGTTTTCAATTTCTGTCCTCCACTCCTGCCTTAGGGAAGCTTATTGCACAGTTAAACACCACCTACCAAGAACCTGGATGTCCACACATCCTTTGTATCCTTATTTTCATAAAATATATACATTTTCCAAATGGCTAAATGATAATAAGCATTATCTATTCGAATACACTTGCTCCAATAAAACAGAGCATCTCCAAAATGAACATTAAACAGGAAGACTTTTAGTGGGATAAATCGGAATCCGTCCTTTTTGTTATTCCCTGAAAATATGTCTCAAAGCACCCGTTTTGCTAAGTAAAATAATCTCTGACCCTGCAAATAATTGGGCTCAGGAGGAATACAGGGGGAGAGAATTTTAACTATAAGTTCAGTATTCTCAGCTTTCATACCTTGTGGTAAAACCTTAATCACTCTGCTTTCAAACTGTAAAATTAGTAGATTATGTAACCAAAATAAGGAGCATTCTTACTGCACCCGCTAAAGTGTTTCCAAAACAGTTACTAATTAATCTTTACAAAATTCTTTCAACTAAGTATCACCTCCACCCCCATTTATATAAAAAGCCATACTGTAGATGGATGTTAGGATGTCAGTCACAACCCATCAGCTCAGATGGCACGAGAAGTCATGCTTCCTATATTTCTATAACTCAACTTAGTTTTTTTTTTTTTTAAATGACAAACTCTCATTCTGTGTCCCCAGGTGTCCTGTCATATTTCCCAGAGTCTTTGTAGAGTTTATGAATTATAAAATGGATTATGATAAGCAAGACTTGGATGTGATGGATGGTGGATAATACATTCACCCCTCCAGGTTGTCTTTGTCCTATGTCCCTTCTCCTGAGGCTGCCCTTGCCTGCTTCTGGGTCTTGGAATCTCTTATAGGTCCCTCTCTCGGGGAGATCCAGGTAACCATTATTCTCTTCTGTGTGGCAACTCCCCAAAAATAGCGTTTTGGTCATGAAGGAAATTCTCCCTTTTCTTCTGAGGAGTTCCTGCGGAGCCTTTTGTTGAATCTTCTCTGGTTTTCTGAAAACTGCTTGTGCTTTTGGAAGCAATTCATCTAGGGAACAATGGTTCTCTTCCCATCAATTCTCTGCCTTTCCTCCTTCAAGGAGTCGCAGAGCTAGCGGCAGGGGGAGATTCAGGGAAAATAAAGTGAAGCTAAAAATGGTAAAACAGACATCAAGGCAAAGATGCCATTCAGTCTTGTCATTGGCAGCTAGAACTGGAATTTGGAAGCTCCTTATTTTTATGTTTTAGCCAGTGGTTCCTGAATGCATTGACAACCCTACAACAGAATTACTTTGGGAAGTTTAAAAAAATATATACAAATTCTGGGCCTGGTGCCTGGAAATCATGATTCAGTGGGCCAGGGGATCTGTGTTTTGACATAGCTCCCCCAGATGGTCTGTTATGGAGCCAAGTGTGGCAACTGCTCTCCTAAATCTGATGTTCATTAATTCAACACATATTGTTTTGAGTGTCTGCTGTGGACTGGGCACCATGGTAGGCTTTTAGGTGTACAGGGGGTTGGATGCACATACGAATGGCTAGGCAGAGAGTGAGCACTGCAGAGCTTATCTCATTGGAAGAATAATCTCAATAGGGTTTTTTGCTAATTTTGTTCCTCTGTTATAAGAGTATATACGAGGCCTTAAACTCCTGGCCTACAGGACACATCTTGTCTACAGGCAAGTTTTGTTCGGCCAGTTCCGTGCCAAAAAAAAGAAAAGAAGAGATGACAGGTTGGCAATTATTGTCTAAAACAGAGAGACAACTGCCCCTTTTTAGTGGACAGGCACCTTTGGCACTCTGCACGAACTTACAATGCCTACCTGGTTCTTTAATATGCTCAAATTCTGAGTATATTGGGAAAACTGAAATATGCATTTGTGATAACCTCGCCTTGTTTTTGTTATTCTACAAATGTGAAGGCCCAGTGAAGGGGAACTTGTTCTGTTCCTACACAATAAAATATGTCTTCAAATGTCCACCTGGTGGTACTTTATCTGAGGGTCTAGAGAAGCCAAAAGCAAGTGGAGTCTATGCTCTGAACAAACCAGGAATCTCGAAGTCCATTCCCGGGAGCGTATTTGTTGTGAATGTATCCATGCAGGCAGCTTTCTAGATGCTGAAGAAACAGCACCAGCGTTCTGAGTTGGGCCCTTATCTCTGAATCTGCATGTTGCTTTTGGTAAATTCAATTTTATCCCGCAAATCAGTCTTAGGGAGTAAGGAAACGAAAGCACATTGGTTACTATTGTGTGAACTGAAATGTGTCAGCTCTTAGTTTCACCTCAACATCTTTATTAAGGTCCTCAAACTTTTCCTGCCACTAGTTACAAATGCTTTTCTATTATTTTGCATACAGCACACAGAACATTTTACCATCTCTAAGGCACATTGGGCTGCAGGGGCCAGGCTCATAGTGGTCTGGGTCAGCCCGTGGACAGGGACCGGGGAAATCTCTAATCTGGCACATCTTTAGGACCCTTTGAACATTCATTGCAAAATTTTGGTTCTATCGTACAGATTCATTCATGAATGAACAAGATCCGTCTCCTTGAATAAAATATAAAACGAGCTACTTTCTACGTTTTGAAAAGTAGGGGAGATGCCTCCTCTTCCTCAATGTCACATTTTCCTCAACAAAAAGATTGAAATTTAAAAAAAAAAAAAATTATTCCCGATTAGAGGAAAGTATTGCAGTGTTTGTAATGTGCAGTGTTGCATATTTCTCTGGGAGCAAAGGAGTGATCAGTTAGGCTTTTCAGAATTTCAGGTGAGAAAATGCATTTCGGTTACAGGTTTCAAGATGGGCTGCATCTGAGTTGCAGATATTTTTGGTTCTTTTGACACAAATATTTCGAATCTGTGGTTTTTATTAGTTGCTTGCTAAGGCTTAAAAACTTGCAGATCAAAAAATACACACACACACACACACCTGGGAGATCTCATAGAAAATTCTGGATGCCCAGGATCTACTGAAAACTCAGACTGCCTGGCAGTCTTGGGCTCACATGGCCACGTGTGGGCAGCCCCTGAGGTTAAGTTAGATGGACTAGCCTACACCTGCTGTCAGTCTCCACCCTCCTTGTACTTTTGTATCTGGCCTGTTGAACTCAGGTACATTTTGGATCATTCCATACAGGCAGTGAGTTTATTTCTCCTCCTGTCCCCATCTCCCCATTGTGCATTACGGATTCCTCTTGCATCATTGCTATCTGCCTGAGAAGAAACAGAGGTGGCTTGTTGCTATGTGGAGAGGGGTACTTCTTGCTGGCTCTCTCCAGCTGAAATTGATACTGTGGATATAAATTCAAGCTGCTATCACAGTTTGCCCCAATTTAGATTTACACTTCCGTGTTGATAGAGTGAATGTTTTATACACCTAGATACCGCCCCTAATAGGTGTGAATTCTAAGCAGATAACTATTCATAGCCGTGATTAGCATTTCCAGAAGGTGTCAAAATCACCCCATTCACTGTGATAAAAGCAACTTAAAAAAAAAAACAGAGTTAAACTTGTTCAGAGTAAAACACTGAACAAGTGTTTTTTTAAAAAAGAGATGTGAGCAGCCACAAGCACTTTATTTCTCTTTAAAATAAGTTAGAGACCTGTGTTTGAGTGCAGAATCGATTTAAGGCTTTGATTTATCTCCATACAAGGTGCCAATTATATTTATTTATTTTTTTTTGGAAATAATAGCAGTAACTGTCACAATTTGAATACCAGGGAGTTGGTTCAGGATATAATCACAATCTTACATAGTTCTTACAGTAAACCAGTGATGTACACGGCACTCCCATTTCGCAGATGTGAAATTTGAGGGCAGAAGAGGTTTAAGTTACTTGCCCAAGGATATATATTCTGTGTTTAGCCATAGATACCTTATTCTGCCTCTTAAGCATTTAGAAATGTTTATGACCACCACTCATCATAAGCAATACGAGAGTTATTTCAGGTCTCAATATTTACATACGTTGCACTTCCATGGTATAATTTAGAAAGCAATACTAACCCTTATTAAATGCAATATATCCCAATGGTTTCTGTTCTGTTCCCTTTCATTTGTTCAAAACAAACAAAATAACTTACTCTCAGCTCCCTCAATAGGACACAACCTGCCATTTGAAAAATGCTGACTTAGAAGCTTGACATACAATGGAAAGATCTTTGTTTTATTTGAAAGTAAAACTAATTCTTTAAAATCCCATATTAAAAAATTGCACAGCTAAGATTTTTACGTTTTAACGTATGCGAGTTATATGAAATATGTATGTAAATAATGAAAAAATGATCGAGTAGGGGGATGGGAAGATGAGTAGAGCTATAGACAAAACAAGTATGGCAGAATATTTTTTTTTTTTTTTTGAGACGGAGTCTCACTCAGTCACCCTAGGTAGAGTGCAGTGGTATCATCATGGCTCTCTGTAACCTCAAACTTTTGGGCTCAAGTGATCCTCCTTCCTCAGCCTCCCAAGTGGCTGGGACTACAGGCCCCTGCAGAGATGCCTGGCTAATTTTCCTGCTTTAAGTAGAGACAGGGTGTCGCTCTTGCTCAGGCTGATCTCGAACTCCTGAGCTCAGGCAATCCTCCTGCCTTGGCCTCCCAGAGTGCTAGGATTATAGACTTGAGCCACTGTGCCTGGCCAAAATGTTGATATTGTTTGAAATTGGGTGACGAGCATATGATAATTTATTATTCTATCTGTTTAGTTTTTCTTTGTTTGGAATTTTCCTTAAGAAAAAGCTAGTTTTAAAAGCTAGGGCCATTGAGCTCCCCCCACCCATCTCTAACCACTATCCCATCTCTCTCATTCTAACTTATTGCAAGAATAGCTGACTCTCTCTGTTTCCAGTTCCTCACCCATTATTCGTGGTTCTGCCCCCCACAATGTGGCAGATCCTTCCCGAAGACTCCACTGAAACTGGGGTTGGTAACATCACTGAAGGCATTTATTTTGCAGACCTTAATTTTCTTTCCCCCTTCTTTCCTTCTTGTTCTTTCTCTTTTTTCTTTCTTTATGACAGTTTAAAAATAGTTTTATTGAAACAAAATTTACATACCATAAAACTCCCAATATTTGGGTATAATTCAATGCATTTTAGTTACTTTCCAGGGTCGTGCACCCATCGCCGCATCCAGTTTTAGAATACTTCCGTCACCCTAGAAAGAACCCCCATGCCCGTTTGCAGTCACTCCCCATGCGCCTCCCAGCCCCTGGCAGTCTGTTTCTTTAGACGTTCTCCATCACTTTCTTGCCCTTGTAGAAAGAAACACTCTGCACCCTTAGCTTTCCTAACACAGTCACACATAAGTCACCCCGGACCTCTCAGAATGTTCCTTTCCTTCCTTTTCAGAGAGCTCATCTCCCTCTGCTCACACTTTAAAAATTGGGCTTTCCCAGCCTTCTCCCTCAGCTCGGTGCTTTCTGGGCTCTCCCTGAGTCATTTTTTCCGTCTTATGAATCACCCACTGTGCTAGAGTTTGCTGCTGTTACACGTTCCTGTGCTTGCCTCTTTCCTTGTCTCCTAGGTAAGCCTTCCCCTTCCTCTGGGAATTAGGTCAGATTCCACCTGTCCTAGGATGTCCCTCTGATTGTCCCCATTTTCTAACCATAGGTTGCGCTTCTTATTTGAAACCGTACGTGGAAGCGTCACGAGTCCTGAGATATACCACTCTAAGGCAGTTTTGTGGTCTGTCCCTGTCCCCTGTGGGAGTCCCTCCCTTAGCTCTTCTCCTGCTCCCAGAGAAAAACTCAAGGAGCCTCTACTTTTGACAATGCTTAGATAACATACATAGTATCAATCAAACAATTAATATGCCCTCTCTCCGTGTAATAGTTAAAATGTAGCACTTGCTTTAAAGGTAAAGCTAATCACCCTCCTCAGTGCTAAGCTGCTGCAGAGGGAAAATCTGGAGTTAAGGGATGTTTTTGGTTTCTTTTCTCACCTAACACACCTACACTGCCTCCCCTAACTAGCTAATTCGAATTCTGCTAAGTATTTTGCAAGGGAAGAGAAGAAAGGTCTGGTTCTTTTTTGGGTCCGTTTGAGATCCCTGAACACTGGAGATGTTTCTTCCTCAGTTCCTTAATGTGGTGATCCACTCCCCCACCCCCAGCTAATTGCTTACTTTTTCTTCGGGCCCCAGAAATCCGGAGATGGCCCAGCTTCCCTCTCTAAGATGTCTTTTCCCCACCAGGGTGTTCTGCTTGGGATATGTAAGCACCACTTCTATATGTAAGTGCTCACCTGTATGTACCTGGCTCGTCATGCATCCTGTGCCCCCATGTCTCTGAGGATCCCTTTCTTTCCCCAGCTGCAATCTTGTATTTTGCTTCATCCTGGGATTCTTTAGTGGCATTCCAGACCTCTGCATCCCTCAGAATGCAGCTGTCTATAGTGGTCTTAAAGTACAACCAACCCCCATTAAAGGAAGTACCCTCCTTCCTCCCCTTGAGGAAGAGTTCTCTCCAAAGACACTCTTTTCTCAACTCTTGTGCTTGGTCTGTCAACACCTCTGTGTGACCGATCCTCATGAGCCAGACAGAGGGTTTTGCAGGATCTCCTTTGGAGATTCCCACCTCATTATGGCTTTTCCCTTTGGGACCTCCCGCTGGGATACTTCCTGTATTTTGGTGACTCCAGGAAATTTCATATCAGCATCCTATTAGAGTCCCCTGTTCTACAGTCTAGAATCTATTATGAAAATGTAGTACAATTATGTTTATGGGGTCAGTGTGCTTCTTGAGAATGTAAGTGCCTTGAGGGCAAAGATTTATCTTAACATATTCTGTCTTGCTTGTACCTGGTGTGCTGTAGGCATTCAGTGAATGCCGGGTTTTTACTCCTTTGTGATCATCCTCCTTGCACAATTGCGAGGTAAGGAACCGAATGGCCTGGCTTATGGTGTGTGAATTTAGAGCCCCTGTTGAAATTGCTTCTGTCTCCGCCAAAAAGTCCTTTTTAGCACTTTTCAACTCCTTTTTATATTTTTTCTAGTGAACCCTTACAACAATATTATTTACAATTTTTAACCTCTTACGTATTTAAAATGAGTGTTTTTTTTTCTTTCAAAAATGTTCAATTTTATAATTTCTACCAGGATGAACACTAATAAATGATTTAAAAAATTTTTTTGGTGGAAAACTGGGAGACTTAGGGCAACCTCTCAAGAGTTTCAGAGAAACTTCTGAATGAGACCAGGAAACCACTCAAAAAATAAGTAAAGTTTTGTTATCACTGGATAAAAATATTTTAATTCCAAAAGCAAATTTATGATATCTACATACTAAGGCAAACAAAAACAAAATTTATTCTATGAATTACCACAATGTTTTCCAGTTTGTAAAGAATTTCTAAAGCACCCGTGATCTCAGCTAGCTTAGGCAGAGATAATGCAAAAAAAATTTCAGTGCTGCTGCAAGTCGACCTCTATAGTGTTTGAAATATTTTAACCAAGAACATACATTACTTTTGAATTATTAAGCTATTAAAAAAAGAGAAAAAAGTTTATTGATGTTTTAAGTAATCAATACATGCACATTGCAGAACATTTAAAAATGTTAAGAGACTGTATAGTGAAAATTGTTTTATCTTCCTATTCCCTGCATCTGAAACCATAGTTCTGCTCCCCAGCACCAACTGCTTTCTTCAGTTCTCCTTATATCCTTCCAGAACTATATTGTGTATTTATATGTGTATACGCATGTGCATTTCTTGTTTCCATACAAAATATAGTATAATTTGCACACACTGTTTTGCACCTTGTGTTTATAGCTTAGTAAGTCTTTGAGCTATTTTGATTTAATCCCAAAGAGAATTGCTGTGTTCTTCTAAATTCATGCTTATTATAAGGATGGTGCATTATCACAGTGCATAGGCTTGAAGTCAGGCAACAGAGTTGTTTACATTAATAGTTGACCTTTTTTCCCTTTGCAGAAGAAGTAATTGACATTTAATGCATTATTAATTGTGTGCCTACTTTCAATCACCAGTTATATGAATACAAACTTTTAAAAATATATAAAATATCAAGTTATGCTTTACGGTTCTCTAATGATCCGAGTCCTTAAGCATTCCATTTGATACCTATCGTGTGGGGGGAAATGTTGAAAGTACACAGATTGGAGTTTTGTTTCTCTCAGGCATGTTCCGTGACCCATCTGTGTCTCTGTTTCTTTATCTGAAAAATGAGGGTGATAACAGAATGAGCCCCCATGGATTGCTGAGAGGATTAAGTGGGTTAATATGTAGAAGGCACTTAGGGCAGTGCCTGGCACATAACCAGTGCTCAATAAAAGTTAGCGATTATTATATTACTATTTGGTTTCCTTCCTGGCATTGTGAAAATTGTCTTTGTACCGTATTGTGTTATTAAGCTATTTTTAAATTCTAAGTAAGTATGTGATGGCAAAGAATGTTGTTATGCAGACTTAGGAAAGATACATTCTTCCTCATCACTGTGTAATGAGGTCCGGAGTAATTTCCTATTGAGTAGGAAGGAAGGAAAATCCATGCAGCCTTTATAATTATGGAAATTTGTCTTTGTGTTGTTCCCTGTATAATTTGGAAATTGTCATGGGAAATAATATATCATGGAACCTCTTATCATTTAGTTTTCCTTTCATTGTTAAATGTGGGAAGGACCCAAAAGTCTAAGTCGTTTGTATGTGTAAAGGTTCTTCTCAAGGGAAATACGAAATTTCACAGGAGCACCTTAGATTTGGCTACTTTGGAAAAACATTAGACGGTCCTGTTCTTTTACAGGGATGAAGATGCACTTGGAAAGTCCTTCACCTTTGTTGAATTTAGACTTGCTCTAAAGCAAAAATCTTGTCCTGAAGCAAGTGTCATTATTTCATGTCTAGTAGCAGTAGTCACTCATAATTGGAGAGATGTTTGTAAAGCAGTGTGCCCTGGAACTGGCCAAGTTAGTTTGAGATTTAAAGCTAAAGCAAGAAAATCAAAGTAACCCCCCTGTCAAGTAAGCTCAAGTCTTGACATTTTGTCTGATATTTTGAAGCAGGTTATGGGTTGGCACGATTTGGTAGCTGTGTCTTTTCTTTCAGATTGCACTTGGATAAAACTAGTGGAATCAATTGAAAAACAATCTTGTGATTTTTTTCTGACATAGCAACAGAGACGTTGATCTTGCCATAGAAGATCTCTTTGAGTGGAGGACAAAGCGAAAGGAGCTCTGAAATCAGTACAAGGCATCTCACAAAGTTCTGGCAATATTTTTGTATAGCTTCCCCATCTATTGCAATGGACACACAGAGCCCTGATTCTCTTTGCTACCACTTATGTATACTGATTGCTAGAACACCAAAAGCAAAAATTAACAGGTTGTCAGAAATGACATGCCTCATCCTATGAAAAACAGCTTTCTAATTTCAACTTCTTTGATAAGCCTTGCAATAGTAGCCTTCTCAGGAACATTTGTTTCTTTGCACAAAATTTATTTTCTTTTCAATTTGCATAGTTTAGATTTATTTCCATTTCCATAAAGTTTCTATTTCTGCATGAAAAAATAAGCAAGAAATAAATCTCTGAATGTACACACATACAAACACCACGTGTACATCTATGTATGTACATACGTATACACATGTAATGTCTATGTAAAAGAAATTATTTTTCAGTGTAATAAAACAAATCGTATACACAAAAGTTAGCCTGTGTGTCTGTCTATGTGTATTTGAAATAGAGAAATAGATGAGTCCAGAGATTTGGCTGATTCTAAAAAGAGACCATAACCTACAAAAGGTTATCACTGGAGTTTTTTTTTGTTTTTTTTTTGCAGATTTTAGTCTAGCTGGAGAGCAAAGGTATGGCCTAAATAACTATCATAGAAGGTGGTGAAAGTGTTGAGGGTCAAAGGAGAGGAGATAAAGTGCTGTAGATAGGTGTCCCATAGGAGCGTGAGATGACTTCCAGCTGGTGATCTCTTGATTTGCTGAGTGTGCTACTGTAAACACAGAACTGCTTGTGTGGGAGTGAACATCAAACGAGGCATATTATGTTCTTGCCTCTTCTTTGCTGCGGAATGCTTGTGAACTGCAGGAAGGATGAGTAAAGTTGCCAAGAATCTTGAACTTGGAGTACAGAGTTCATGTAACTTTCATCCCCTACCTGGCCATTTCCAGCAAGAAGGAGGCAGGGTCAGTAAGCAGAATGGATGAACTGCATTTTCTGGAAGATGTGCATGAATTATTATGAATGGAATGATTATGAATGGAAGCAAAGTGGGTATGTGATGCATGGTTTCTGATCTGGCGCGATGTGCAGGTTCAACAAGCCAGTAAGCTCATTTATGGTATTTTGGTTGCGTACCATGTTAGTAAGTTAACATAAGTTTTAGGAGATTCATAATAGAACACCCATAGATATCAAACTTTTACCCATTAATAATTGAATATTTTACCATAATAAATGTTTCTAGCCTGCTGAAGGGTTTTTTGGCAATGCTTAGAAATTGTGTATATTGCTAAATAGAATTTGTTTCTGAAATATCAAAGTTGGAGGTGACTTTTTGTGGATGTGAGAGATGATGGTGTGTTAAGCAATCGTTGTAGATGAAATTGCTGTAGGGTTTTACTCTTTGAGAAAGAAAATGCTTGCTATGTACCTGTTACTCTGATTGAAATGAATCCAAGGCATTATCACATCTAAACTTTCCCCACATAAAGAAACTTAACTCGGAGCATTTGCCAAGACTACATTCAAGGTTGTCTATGTACGTTTAAAATAATAAATATGTTATCAATATTTCATGATCTGCAGTCTTAGTAGCAATTTTGTAAAATACGTGACAAAAGCCACAAATGGTCTCTTCCTTCTTTTAGAGCAATCAGGAACAACTATTTAGAGCATTTTTGGTTTTGAGTCCAAGGTCTAGCATTTTTTTAGCTCAGCTAACATTAAGAATAGATAGTACAGTTATCAATATGTACTAAATTTGGGGGCTATTTAAAGACCACCATGAGAAACATGCTGTGAATATATTAAGCTTTAGCTCTTCAATGCAAATGTCTATTAGCAGGGAAAATTCTAAAGGGTGTCTATTTTTCTTTGGTTTAAAACATTCCTGTGAATAATAGAATATTCTTATTGTAGCAGATGACATTTTGATTTGTATTTGTCTTGCTTCGGTTGCTTCCTTTGTATTTATTTTAGCTTTGTGATTTCAGAAGTGGGACGAGCTTTAATGTGTCGCTTCTCTCCGTGACAAAACTTGGCAGTCCTGTGAAGTCAGATTGTGATTGTATTAATTACCTTCTTTATTTATAAAGTCAATGCCCTACTTTAACGTTGATTAAAAGTAAGCAACATAATTTTAAAAAATAATCTTCCTGAATACGATTTCTTTTTATCTTCAAACTTTATACAGTGGATGTATGTGTGCATATACATGAATGTTAGAATATATGAGTATTAATATATTTCTTCTCTTAGTTTGCCTAATATTATCTAGTTTCTGATTTCCATGAATTTGTGGGTGCAAGTAAAATTGGTGTTAGTAGTTGGAAATAACTATGAACACAGGAAGTGTCACTGATTGAGCAGACGAAGGAAGGCAGCCTAGGTATCTGAGACCCTTTGGTCCACATAGGGAAAATCAACCACTGGAAAGCCTTGAGCAATATAATGATGGATTGAGGTAGAATGTGTGCCCCTCCCTCATACACTTAAATTATTCAATAATTTTGGTCATCAGTCACTTGGGACCTGATGCTGTTAAAAATAGCACCAAAAAGTCTCAGTTTCCTGTGCACAGCATGCTATCAAACGCATGCGCCACAGTCGTATCCTCTGGCCTGTGTCACTTTAGTGCACACACCACTTTTAATTGCCAGCATATGCATTTCTTTGCTTTTTTTTTTTTTTTTTTAACCTCGGAAGGTATTTGCTTCCCCAGTCGGAGGCTGGAAGTGCTGGGTAATTAATACTCCTTGGGAGTAGCCCCCAGCAGTGACTAATGGGAGCTGAAGCATAAATACCCCAGCTCCCTTGGCTCCTGGGCAAGAATAACTTTGAGCAACTCAAGGATAACTTTTAGATGATCTGACGCTGTTCTACAGGGGCTGGACTACCAGGAATAAACTCTAGTCATCCGCAATGGTCGGAGGCTTTATATCTCACCCTTTATGGGCTGCCTTCTTTCGCTGTCTCTCTTCCCCATGCCCTGACTGTGTCCTTCAGTTCCCAAGTAAACTATTAATACTTGCACTTGAATTTACTTTGCAGTGCTTGCATTAGGGGAAACCCAAACTGAGACATGCACACTTTGTAGTAAAGGGGGTACTGAGAAAAAGTTAGAGATCCCATGATGATGTAAGTTGTTCACCTGCAATTCTTAGAACAGTAATTCTCAATTGTATTTCCACTTCTTTCAGACTCCCACAGACATAGTCAGAGTTACAATTAATTCCTGACATTCTGGCTGCAATTCTCTCTCTTAAATCCCACCCAAGAACATATATTATTAATAAATGGCAAGCACACAAAAACATTACTATAGGAATGATTGATTGAGCATATTATTTTAGGTACATAATTTGCAAGTTGTTACACTTTTGCTCTTTGAATTCTTATTTGGTCCACACTTAATGTCTGATTGGACACACCACAAGTCAGGAACCCATCCTTGAGAGCTTGAGTCTGAAGAAGGCTGAGAATTCTCTCTCTGGTTGAACAACAACTAAAACAGCCCAGTCAATATCAGCTGCTGAATCAGAGAGTTGTACACGTTCTTTGCTAAAGTAGACTTTAAAGTTGTTAATTCCCCTGCTTGGAACCAGCTGAGTTTTAGCAGTCCAGAGAAGACTGTCTCATTTTAGGTGTGTGTATCTAGCCTACTTGATCACTAACCATGCAGTTTAACTAGTTTCAAGTGGCCACTGAAAATGACACAAGATTTTCACATAATGTGTTTCCTCTCAGGCAGCACGTTCAAGTTTATGAAAATTCAAGAAAGCAAAAAAGAAAATGGTTTCATTTGCAAGGTTCTCAGGCTGATCATTTTCCACCATTAGCATTTTTAACTCTGATTCATGCAGCATATGTAATTGGGAGCTTTCTGCGGTTGCCTGAAAAAAATAGGCTTAAGATGGGTATTGATAATACTATTTATAATTTACATGCCTTATTAGGGATTCAGAAACTATGGAAAGTAGTGCTTCAAGATATCTGCTTATTTGACTCTTTTAGTTTTGCCAAAATGTTACCATTAGAAAAAATGAGAAAAGTTAGAATTTTAGGTTAATGTTTTATTTGTTTCAGTTATTATCTAGCAAAAGTTTTAATAATGAATACATTGAAATTTAATATTTTAATATTAGTGCACATTTCTAATTTCATAAAGCCACTTCCATATGCCTATCAGTTACATATTTTTTAATTATCTACATTTTAAGCATCCTCTATTTTGCATCAAAAAAGATTTGTTTCATCTGAGGCTTTTGAGTGTCCCTGAATGATACAGTTTTTAAGGAAAGAAGAAAATCTCTTTTTTAAAGCAGCTGGTTTTTAACAGTCTAACTTCTTTGTACATATATTTTACAGATTAAAGGATTTACCTGAAGACAAAGCATTCTATTCATCAGAGACTGGACAAGAGTTACTCTTGCTTTGGGCAATTAAAGATGATGTTGCCATGGAAACAGTTGATCCTGCTTTCATTCATTGGCTGCTTAGGAGGTAACAATACCCTGTATTTTCTAAGTTGAGGTTAGAACTATACTCGAGTCATATGCTTAAATAATCTTTAAATGTTGAAATAAAACTCTACCAGTAGCAAAGTAAAACAAATCTTCTTTCCCCAGAAAGAAAATTTAAATTCTTTTTTTCTGATATGTGGAGTCTTATTCCCTCTAATTTTTATAGGCCATTTTATTTCTGTAGCAAGTATAATGACACCTGATATTACAGATATACTGTAGTGTTATGCTTAGTATTATGAATAAAACAATCAAAATTTGAGCTTGTTAATTCATGACTTTTTTTTCCAAAATGAGCTGAAAGTGGTAGGCTCCGGCATATATGGGGGAATATAAATTTAAAGAGTGCCAGAATTTTCATATCCAAATTTAAAAACAACGCCATTTTCCTTTTAGCAAATAAGTTGTTTAAGAAACCAAAATGAAACAGACCATTTTCTTTTGCAATTTTGTAAAATTTGAAATTTAGAACAAAGTAGAGAGAAAAAAGAAAAATTCTGGAGGAGTGGGTAAGAAAAGGATTTTTTTGGAAAAAAATAAAGTAGTTTATATACAACTAGTTTGTTTATTTTATTATTTTTCTTCTTTTTATTATAAATATTCTCAAGCTCTGAAAAGATTGAAAGAATATGAATACCTGCATAGGCACCATTTAGATTTAACTACTATATCTTTTTATTGCATTTGTTCTATCCGTATGCATACGTGGGTACATTTTTCCATTTATTTATTTTTTGGCTAACCCATTTGAAAGTAAGTTATAGAAATCATCACCTCACTCCTAAAAAAAATTCAGCGCTTATCTCCTAGGAAGACTGATTTTCTACCTAAACACAATTTCTTTTTGATACCTAAGGAAACTAACAAAAAATAGCTTGTCACTTTTGTAAGAGGAAGATATCAGTGTGCATTGAGCCCAAATGTCATTGTCAGGTAAAACACATTCTTTAAAGACATAAATATATTGGAATAGACCTCTGTGCTCTTATGTCAAACTTCAAACAGTGTTCATATATTTAAGTAATAATTACAGCAAAAATCCATACTCATAATAGATTACAGATTAAACTCTTTCAACTTTTAAAATAAAGATTTTTACAGTATTTAGAGATTTTTTACTGTAATGCTTCAATTTTGTTTCTAAAATATGTTATTTCACTGCTTCTGATCCGGCACTGAGGAAAAAAGGAGTTATTTACGAATTTCTGTCTTTTCAAATGGGCTTTGGAGAAAGACCAATGTAGGTATCAGAACTAAAATATAATTTTTTTTTCTTGGATTCTTTCCTTCATTTACGAAGTTTCAAATTTGACTTTTACTTTAGTAGAAGGAACAAAAATGACAGGCAATATACTGCAGCAATGTTATTGTTCATGATATTAGCTTTTGTGGAAGCAATCTTGAAATTTCCCAATTAATTGAAAGGAGGAAGATATACTCAGCAAATCGAAATATAGGAAAAGTAAATGATATCAGTTTTTAAAAGGTAATTTTTAAAAGGTAATGTTGTAATTTTTATTAGTTGTAATTTTATGCCATGTCTAAATTGTATTGACTGTGTTTCAGAATTTTTGAGAAGTGTTTTACATATTTACAAACAAATTTATAGAAAAAAGCAGTGTCCATTTTACTAAAATGCTAAGGCATCATAAAGAATTTAAAAGTCAACTTGATTCTCTGGATATGATTGTAAAAAGTTTTAAAGGTTTGTAAGAGAGAATCGGATTAATTTATATATGACACATTATATGTAATGTATTACTTAGGGTATTGTATGTATGAATATGTACGTATTCAATTTTCATAATTATATTATGGAGAAGAATTTGGTTCTTACCAGTTTTTTAAAGAGTATGGATTACATACTATGCTTTGCATACTGAATGTTCTTATTCCTTTTGGATCTTATGTAAAATTTAGAATAAAAAGGCTGTGCCTGGCTTGCGAATGTGATACTAGTTAGTTTTTGGTATATATCACATTCACAAGCCATCAAACCTGCTGATACACATGTTCAAATCCCCTCAGCCGTAGCATTCATCCTGTTCTATGTCATGGTCATGTGAATAACTTTCTACGCTAGTCTTCACTTAATAGTGATTAAGGAATGCTTTGAAATCAAAATAGACTTTTTAAGTTCTTCTTGAAACGATTGAGGAATATTTTTTCTATTGGTTTTATAGCACCGCTCTTGCAATCACTGAGAAAATGATTAAGGATTCTTCTGGACTGCAGTTAATCTCCAAACAGATTTGGAACTATCTGAGTGTGTGGTGTTTCTTGTGGCACTTCAAGTAAGCTGTTGCCATAAACTTAGATGACTGTCATTTCTTCTATAGTATTTGTGCGTAGCGTAATATGATTTGATAGCATCGATACCGGTGGAATGGAGATGTCGGTGATCTCTGCTTACAAATCTTGACATCCTCCATGTTTTTACAGATAAACTTATTTCAAATCATCCCCTCTATTGCAGCAGCCTAAATCTTGAATTGCTTTTCATTTATCCTATTTAAATCTTGACAGTTTATCAGAGTATGCATGTGAGAATCAGTAAAAGATGCAAGCATTGTTGGTATGTTTTGTTCTTATAACCTTGATCATTGATAACTGCATATATTGGATTTCTGTAAGCCTGATGGTGACTAAGAAGGCATTTGGAGAACTTAAAAAAAAAAGATATTTTGAAAGTGCTGTTAGAGTTCAGCAAACATATAAGGTTAAATACAACCCACAGTTTTATTTAGCTCTTAAAATAGTTATTGTCTCAGAAGTATCTGTTGATTAGTTCACTAACTCCTCCAAATAAAGTGCTCATTCAAACCAGTTTAATTGACTGTTGCCTAAGTGTTAAGCTGTCTTAAAGTACTCATCACATAAAAGTGTTTTTAAACACCCTGGAGCTGGAAGTCTGGTGAAACCAAAGGATTGGAAGCCGGTATGTGTGTGGGCATGGGTATCCCAGCAGGAGATCAAGACAGGGAGGCATGTGCCCAGTCACAGCAACTGATGAGACCAGTAAGGATGAGGGATGGAGAGTTATAGGAAAGGAGGAAGACCAGTTTCCAATATAACACATCCTCTCCAATCCTGAGGATTACTTATTTATAATCTGTGCCCGTATTAAGGAAAACAATAAATATTAAAGTGAGTACCACTTTTTTTTATTCGCTGTTTAATATTCATTTAGAATTAGGTGATTTAGTAAAATGTGAAGTGTCTAGTACAGGGCCTGGTAGTCAATATCTATTTTCCCTTTATATATTGACATTTGAGAATGTACATGTATTTGTTAACTATGTAGATATATAAATCTCTTTATTATCTATGCATAAATTTTATTTTTTTGAAATAAAATTAAGTATGTCTGCATTTGCCATTGTTATAATCAATACACAGTGTTCCTTCTCTTCTCCCCAAGACTACAAAGGAGGTAGCAGGTCAGTGGATTTGGGGGAAGGCTCTCTTGTCTTTCCTACATCTTGGGACCAATGATACTCTCTATTTTGAAGGTGATTGTATTTTTCCTTTGTTGCCAAAGTTGATTTGATTTTATTCCTAAGATAAGGAAATAAAAGAACTATCTTACAGTTATCATGCATTCCCCCCTAAAATAATCTGGGACACTGACAGCAAGAGACGTGTTTCTAGATCAGGGAATATCAAATTAGGGATAAAAACCCACTGATGGGTGATGGTATTAATATAGTTTATATCTAGCATTTTAAAAAATAGAATAAGATTGACTAGAATAGAGTAGAATAGACTAGAAAGGAAAAAAGTCACAGTCCAGCATGCAGTAAGGATTAGTACTATTTAAAGAAACATTTTTATCAGTTGTATGTGTGAGTATATACATATGCCTATTGTTCCTACAATAAATCATAATGATAATTAAATTTTTAATTGTGAGTCAGTTAAACAAAAATTTGAAAAATTTAAGTCGAGGCAACTTTGAGACATGCATCCTCTTCCACTCCATAATCCCCGACAGAGTTTTGGGAATGGTTGTCCCCTTGTTCTGCTTTCTGAGACCTCTGTACCTCCCCCCAAACCCTGCTTCATTCCCAGCCCCTGTGATCAGGAAATATAAAATCAGGATCCTTGCCTGGGAAGAGAAGTGGGAAGAGGGGTATAGATGGTGTTTTATTAATAAATACCCAGATATTTACAAACATAATGCTGTCTTCATCTCACTTACTAAGGTGAGGCAGGAAAAGATTATGCTCTGTTCTACTTTGTGAGATTATCACTGCCCAATACTACAAAATGCAGTCACCAGGTAGTATTACTTGTTACTAGCTTCTCCATTACAACCAATTTACAATAGGAATTGTTAATTGTATAATTAGTTTATGTTCATTGAAATGATGGCCTTGAACTAGAGTTTGATAGGAAACATTCTTTCTATAATTCATGAAGGGAATCATGTCTGTGCCCAAAAAGCCTTGACCCAAATTCTTTGGTAAAGAATAGAAACCATTAGAAATAACGATTTCCGTCATAGAAATGTAATCATCTCTATTAAAACCTTTGAGAGCAATAAGCTAAAGACATGTATTAAGAGGAGTTGATTAATGGACTCTTTTCAATATGATTGGTGAGAACTTTGCAAATTTGCATATTTCAAAGATGTTCAACAAAAGTTGGGATAATAGAAATTGGAAATGCGTCTTTCCTTTTCAAATAAATGGCCGTGGATTGTGATCTCTTGGTGTATTGTGCACATTGTACACTGCATCTAACAATAGCTTTCTGATATTTTTTTTTAATCATGTAGAGTTACTGTTAAACCATCTAGCAAGACAGGTGTAATTATGGTCTGTGAATTATGGAAGGATGTCATGGAGGTTCAAAAACACTAGAGCTCACATTCATACAAAGACAATAGCATGAATTTAAATAAAGAAAACCATGAAGTTCTCTGAAAACATTTTAACCTACAAAGACTTCAACACATCTCCTCTCAGTCTGTTTTTCTCCCTCAGTCATTATTTCCTGCAATATAAATATAAATTGGTTAACCATTTCATTCAATTGCAAAGAACATTGCAACAATCAGAAATATAACCATTGGATTTAAAAAGCACCAACATAAAATTTTGGGCACTTTGAGAAATAGTCCCTATTTCTTTTTTATTGAACTGAAATACAGATTGAGTATTAGTCCATAAAATTGATTATACTTTCAACAAAATACTTGACTAATTTACTAAAGCAAGGTGTCAGAATCCAGATATATAACCTTAAACACAAACCATTATGTGCGTATATGTATGTGGGTGTGGGCATTTTGTGTTTTCTTAGGCAGGTTGAAGTTAAACGATTAATGCAATTCCTGATAAAAATTTGCATACTTTCAAGAGCTATGCCATTCCAGGGAGGAGCATTTTTTTTTTTACTTGAACATTTATTTCTAGCACCTGTGAAGCTGAGCTAGTCCCTTTAAGTTCTAATTGAAAGCTGCCTCCCATGCAGTTTCTCTATTTCTGTTTATGGACAAAACAGGAAATAAGGATTGGGAAAAAAATCATGTAGTAAACTATTAATTTAGCAATTTAAAGAGTTTCCTTCACTTTATATTGGTGTCTGTTTTGCCAACTATCATACTCCAGGTGCATGCCATACTCCAGCACTTTTTCTTTTATTATAATTGCTCGATTATATTTCCAGATGTGGAGAACAGACACGTTAGTTATTCCTGGTAAACATTTTATTTTCCTTTCTCATCTTAAGTGTGCTATATTGCCTTTTCCCTTTTCTCCAGTGCATTGGATACAGTGCAGCTTTTATCTGCCGGTAACAAAAATGCATATAAGGTTTATTTTTCTAACACATGATATTTAGTGTTATGTAGTTGATGTTGGTTCTGGAACTTAAAGATGTGTGAGGCTCTGGGTTGGCTTTTATGTGATATGTGTATTCCTCTCATGGTGTTGATGTGGTCCCAGTAGTTCCCAGCATTCCTTCCTCACTTGACCGTTTTCATATCAAAAAGGAAGGGAAGCAAGGTCAGCATTTCTCTTTCTTAAAAAAAAAAAAAAAAAATTGGTAGAAGCTCTTTTCTAGAAGCTTCTAGCAGGTTTTCCCTTATCCCTTGTTGTGGGTTGAATTGTGCCATCCCCCAACCCCCTTTGTATAGCCCCCAATACGTCAGAATGTAACGTTATTTACAAATAGGGTCATTGTAGATGTAGTTAGTTAACATGAGGTCATTAGCGTGGGCCCTATTCCATTTTGACTGGTGTTCTTATAAATGGGGGAAATTTGGACACAGAGACACATACAGAGGGAAGATGAACCAAAGAGACACAGGGAGAAGACGGCCATCTCCAAGCCAAGGAGAGAGACCTGGAACAGATCCTTCCCCCACAGCCTTAGATGAAACCAGCTTTGCTGACACCTTGATCTTGGACTTCCAGCCTCCAAAATTGTGAGACCATAAATTTCTGTTGAAGCCACCCAGTCTATGATACTTGTTACGGCAGCACTAGCAGACAAATACACCCTATTTGACTGTTAACTGGTTTCATAACCCAATCTCCCCTAGCTACTCTGCTTCCCGGCTGAGAACTACAGTGAGTTCTGGGAAGCTGATCTACCTGGGGCTTTCAGTCTTCATGGCTGAAGGCTAGGAAAAAGAGTAAGCAGTAGCTATCAAGTGGAAAAACAGCAGTGTCTGCCACAGATTTTTTTTTTTTTTTTTTACATGCGGTACATATCTGGCATTCAAATATTTGTTAAAGAAATGAAATATTCTAAGATTGAATACTTTATCTTCCCCTGACATTGGAAGAATATAAATGGAATTTTATTTTGGTCTTTCCTTGTTTCTTTGCCATTTTCTAGCTTGAAGTCACCAATGCCAAAATAGATGATGTCCTACTGCTAAAAAAAGTTCCATCTTTAAAAATTGTTTTCTCTATAGAATAGTAGGGGCTTAGAATACAGATCTTATTATCTCATTGGCAGCATATTATTTTACATTCTCTGACCTAGGCTCGAACTCATTCTGAGTATAATGCTTTGCAAGTGGGTGGAATTTTCCTTTCTAGATCCATGTCCTCTTAAATTTTGTCTTTAATAAGCATTGCCTAACCTTGTTCCCTATTAGGATTTACCCTCTTAATGTCAAAATGCACTGTGTTTTTTTTTTTTGTTTGTTTGTTTTAAATTATAGATACGGCGTAAATCGGCAAGGAAAAATAGAATACGCTTTCTTTCTCCCTAGGAATTTCAGAGATAATATCATTGCTCTTTAGGAATTTCATTTCTTTTAGTAAAAGTCATGAGACTGCATGGACCCCTTGCTCATGTCTCTTTGTCAGTCTTCATAAAAATTGTATACAGTATGACCATTAGAATTGATCGGCCACAATTTGATCTTTTTCCTGACATTGCCTTAGGAGCTCATAAAGCTTGTACTTACATTCAAAGGCAGTTACTCCTCATTGCCTGTAGGTGTTTGGGGGGGAAAATAACACCTTAGGATTGGATTTTTGGACTTACTTGTCCTGTTCGGAAATGTTATATACCCTTTATTTTAGGTTGTAAACTTAAAATGGAGCTCTGGAGCCAGGCTAGCATATCAAAAAAAATGCCCCTGCCACAAAAAGTAAAGTTTAGTATCAATCTGAATGTTACATTGAATCCATTTAGTTAGGCAAGTGGCCCCTACTGTTTTCAGCCAGGCTGCTTTTTGCTGGTTATGAATATCTCTATGAAATGGTCAAGCTTCTGTCCTTTTGAGGATCAAAATCCGTTTTGAAGAAAATGTTGGATAATTTCTTTTAGATTAGCAAAGATTTCAGAATCTGTTCCTTTTAAGTTTATATTGCTGGCAAGAGACTAGAACATCAGACCCCAGAGTCTCTCCTCACCTATTTTATTCCAGCGAAGCAAGATCGAGTGGCCTTTGTCTCTTTTCTGAGAATGAAGCGTGCACTGACCTGTCACGTTTGATTTTTATTTTGTACTTATTTTCTATGAGTAGTTGGAGGGTCCCAGTGGCTGCTGATGGTCTGAAAGCCTTGAGGAGCCTTAAATTTCAGAGATGGTGGCAATGTGCCTCGCAGGCTGTTAACTCCAGTGTCATCAGGAAATGCTCAAGTCAAAAAAAAGCAGGCTGGTGGTTAATTTTCTCCTCTGACTATATTAAGAATGGTGTGGTTTCATGGAAAGGGAAATAAACCAAGAAGGTGAGGCCAGTCCTTCCCCCAAGGGACCATGTTATCATGGTCAGATTATTTAATTCTCTGTGCCTGTCTTTTCCTTGGGAGGCCAAACAACACACGAGGTGGGGACACAAACTTTGGAATTAAAATCTGAGCTTTATCAATCACCAGCTTTAAAATAGTATCCGCCTTAAATGAAGTCATTGTGAGAATTGCTTCATTCATCTGAATCATTCATTCAACGGAAAAATATTGCGTCTCCACCATGTTCTGGAAGCTGGGGATTCAGCAATGAATCAGATACAAATAAATGATGAACGTGTAAATACATATATGTGGTGTTGATGTAGCAACACCCAGTGTGATGGTGAGTTGTGCTTTGGTATGTCTGTGACTAGTGGAAATGAGAGGTGGGAAATGACTTTAGGTAGGGGGGTGTCACCTTTAAGCTGAGCAAATGACATTTCTGCTCAGTTCTGAATGAAAAAGAAACTAGAGCACAAGAATAACAAGTGGGTGAACCCCAAAGTGACAGCAAGCTCACATACCCGGGAAGCAGAAACAGGGACAAGGTGACTAGACCTCAGAGAGTAGGAGATGAGATCAGAGGTAGCCTGGGATACAGGAAGAAAGGACTCTGAATAGCTTAGTATGCCTGGCCCATGGTAAACAGTCAATAAATGTTAGCACATTAGTGTTAGCACATGAACTTCTCTCAAAAGGGTCTCAGAAGTAAATGCTTCTAGTTATTTAAAATCTTTATCTAAAACTAATAGTCATCTCTGGATAAGAAATATAATATCATTTTTTGGGATTTGACTTTTATTAGATCATGATGGGATGGACATTGGAGTTTTCATTGGGATCACTTGTAGGAAATCTAAAAAACCACATCTCTGCCTTTTTCATTTAAATCACTGCCTTCTTATCTCTGCCTAGTCTTTTTTCTTTTGATTTTTCTTCCCAACTTAGCTGTTATTTCTAAATTTATACACTTATGTTAAGGTATTATTTCTTTCAAGCTCTATATACATAAGAATTTGTCAGAAAGATGTTGCTATGCCATCTCATAAATGAATAAAATGTATGTCATCAGAAGTAAATCAAAAGATATCACGCTAGAAAAATGCTATGAAAAAACTACCATATTTACAGATACCTACAAAGAGAAATCAGTAGTATTTTCAACTTTCTAGGGCAATAAATTCAGGTAGTAGAACAGACTGTTGTTTTTGTTTGTGTTTATTATTTCTGGGCATCAAACTGGTAGAGGAGCAAATATCGAGAAAATGACAATGTTGGTTCTTTTCAATTAGGGGTGTTAGTAGCTATTTTGAAATCCATTTCTTCTGGAGGTTGTCTTTTCCCACAGAAGGAGGCAGAAGCCTTTTTCCTTGTGGCATTTTCCCCTTATACGTAAAAGTAGTGATCAGGAACAGATCAGGGGCCTACAAGGGATAGGAAGCAGTTTTTCTAAAGAGTGATGGGGATTGGAAAGGGTGAATTGCATGGTGATGTTGCAGGGGAAAGTTGCCGTGAGTTAGCAAGACTGTGAGGTGTGAGGGTACAGTCCCCAGGATTGCCCTCGCTTCTAACACTAGCTGCAAGTTCAGGAGGCTCCCAGACCCCTCTCAATTTTGATGATTTTCTAGAAGGACTGACAGAAGTCACTGAAAGCTATTATGCTCACAATCACGGTTTATTACAGAGAAAGAATCCATAGTAAAATCAGCCAAAGGAAGAGACATAGCGCAGAGTCTGGAAGGTTCCAAATGCTAAGATTTTGTTGTCCTCAGCATGTGTTACCCTCCCAGCATTGAGGTATGATGATATGCAAGAAATATTGTCAACTAGGCAAGCTCACCGAGCCTTAGTATCCAAAGTTTTTACTGGGGCTTTGTTATGTAGGCATGACTTACCGATTGCACACCAGGTTGAGCTCAATCTCCGGGTTAGCTGATACCATGTGACCCAAATCCCCTACCCACAGTCACATGGTTAGTCTTTCTGATATGGTCAGTCTCCTACCCAGGACTATGGGGTGTGGCCAACCCAATCCTAAGACCAACTGTGGCCAGTCTTAACCTTAAACGAAGACTTTTTCATCAGCTATGACACAAATTACCTCCTAGAAGCCAGGGGCACAGGCCAGACCTAGGGCAAGGCCAAATTCTTTGTGCAAAAGTCAAGAGAGTGTCCCTGCAAGGACTCTAGAAAATGCTGCGTGAACTTGCTCATGTCACCTAACCTACTACTCTTTGGCTCAGCATTCCCCTTTTGTACGTGGGGAATAATTATGGTATTTACCCGATGGTGCATTGTGGGGATTAATGAACAGATCTGGGGACGTAGGATTTACTCAGTAGTTGCAGCTGCTGCTATTTTATCGTTCCAACGATTATTTTAATTGTAGTGTTATCATTTTATTACTGTTGTTATGGTAAATATTTTTATGAATGTTCATGCCCTTTGAAGTAGCTGAAATGTAAGTGCACAGTTTTAGGACCTTTTTTGGCTGCGTTTTGGTCTCGTTTTGTCTAGCTATATGTGAACTCTCCTTGTCTCTTAGTCTGTTTATTCATTCTCTAGTTCAGTAGACACGCCTCTGCAATTTTGCTGAGCATTCCAAGATAGGAGAGTAAAGAGCTTTTTTTCCTTCTGTGAATTTGTTTGTTTTCCAAAATGCTCTGGCAAAGATTATGCAATTGCATTCGCATAAGCATTTGGTGGTGGTATTATCTTGTTCTTTTTTAGCTCGTCGTATAAGAGAGATTTTTGTTTTTTGTGTGCATGTGGAAATTCTCCTCAGAGGATGTTCAAGTTCTCTTAACCAAAAGTAGAAATACTTTAAAATGACACTTGTTCAGTGCTGTACCCTTCTCTTTAATTTGTTAGTGGTAAAATGGGAATCCCAACAAATATTAAAGTGTTTTTAGTTCCAAATGGCAAAATAGTACTGTCAACCTTGAGATTTACTTGCCAAGCAGATTTTATGAGAAAGGTAATGCTCAGGTGTTCAACTGGTTTTGAATTGAGCATTAGTTTTGCAAAGAGGCTGATGACAGAAAAGATTTACTGTAATAGTTTATTAACCATTGAACATGTAGGTATAGTATATTTTTTTATAAAAGGTAATTACGACAGCCTTATTTACTGTTTGAACTGATCTTATTATATGGCAATATTTTTTATACTGACTTTCTTTCTCTTAGAGGTGCCGCTAAGAATGTTTAACTGATTCTCCTTAACAAAACATTGCCTACAGAGTGTGTTGCTTTGTGGACAAATAGAACAATACTGGATTTTTTTTTTTTTTAAGAGCACACACTTGTTGCTTGTTTTTCTTCTTCAATTCTAGAATGCAGCTTTTTAATACCTTTTACTTATTATTATTATTATTATTATTTTTGGATGTCTCCTACCCATACAGGTGAGCTTCTCTTCCAAGGCCCTGTGTTTATCAAAGAGCCCAACAACAGCATTTTCTCTGTTGGTTCAGAGGATAAAAAAGTAACTTTAAATTGTGAAGCAAGAGGCAACCCTTCACCTCATTACAGGTACAGTGGAAAGTTTGAAAATTCAATTTTTTTAAAAGAAACCTACGTGGCAATTGTGAATTTTTTTGCTTTGATATATTCATGCCATCAGTAAGAAATAATATGTGAAGTGGTAGTTGTATGATATATTCAACAGATCTGTGACATGAACATTTGAATCCTTACAGCATATATTTGATCAGTGACTTTATAGTAATATTTCTTGATTAAAGAAAAAAACATGGTAGAATCCCTTAAATGCTGTCTTTTCATGGATTTATAGTGAAATTTAATTTTTAAACTTGGATTTATGTGTAGTTGTCAAGAACACGTCCATTGTGGGAATGAAATTAGGTGTGTTTTAAAGGTAATTTGAAATCATAGTTTAAAAAAAATAATTCCATGTCCCTCTTTTCTTCCTCTACCGTTTTACTGGATATGTGTTTGGAGGTTCATTAAGTATTCAAGAATAAAATATAATCTTACTAAAGTCATTTTAACTATTTTTAAAGAGGAGATAGATCACATTTATTAATTTTTTATCATGTTAAAGTCTGTATTTTCTAAGACTGTGCAGACAATATCTGTTCACTGAAAACTTTCAAATATCACAGACAGATATAAAGAACAAGGAAAAAAAAAAAAAAACTGAACCACCACCGGAAGATGAAAATATTACCGTTTTGGGGATGATGATGGATTATTTGGATGGAATGAGTATTTATTGTATTAAATAACTCAAAATTAACAGTTTTTACTCTTAGGGGTGCTTGGGGGACCCACAATAATGAAGAGATGAATTATTTTTAAATAACATATGTTGCTTTCATATAAGTGTTTGCAAGAGAGTGCTCAAGGCACCTTCAAAACAACATGCTCTTTAAGTACTGTGAGCATCTGCTTGAAAAACTCTATTTACAGTATTAGTTTGCTTGGCAAAGCCTTTTCTACCGTCTGCAGAATAAGCAAACTTCAGTGTATATTAATAGAATTCTAAATGTTTGTAGAGTGGTAATGTAGATCTTATTGAACTTGTATTGTTCTCTTAAACCATATAAATAATTGAAGCCAGTAGTCATAGTTAAACTGGGTCTAGATTGGGTTAGAAGATAGACCTGTATATTTTTGTATGTGGAAGTCAACAAGGTCAGTCTCCTTCAACAATGTCCAACAATGTAATTATTGAGCCCCTGCTGTGTACATCAACAAAATAAACGTCATAATTCGAGGTTACTGGTCAGAATTGACAAAGGTGAGAAAAAGTTTTCCTTCTGCTCCCACTTGTCTCTATAGAAATAAGAAAATTGCAACAGAGCATTATAAGAAAAGAAAAAAGACTGTATGCTATGAGCTAGTTCAGTTAACCAAACATAAGCTTATTCAATATCAGGAAATATTTTCATCTTTAGGGGAAAATTGAACTGATCAGCTTAACAAGACATTATCCTGGAAATATTTTTTCTAGTGTTTTGTAAGGCAGTGCAACACTTTCTAAAAGCATCTGTTTGTTTCTTCCTCAAATAGAAGATTATTCTTATAGACCTGGCTATAAATATGATAAAGAATCCATGTGAATGACTCGTGTGGTCTGTTTTTCTGTTGGCAGTAAAGTTGTATTTCCTGGCATTTATCTTATTAATAATTTGGTGATAAATTTTACAGCTGAAAAATTGTCAAGATATACGATTTAGTGATAGAGAAATGTATTTTTAAGTGACTGGATTATGTTTGTAGAGTTTTATCAAATAACCAAATGTCTTGAGCTTGGAAATCCAGAAATAGCCTTTTGTTGTAATTATATCTTTGTATACCTGCTGTGGAGTCTGTTTAAATGGATTAATAACATATATAAGATGTTGATGAAGAGGTTTTGCTTTTTACACAGTGATTTTTTCCGTGCTATTCTATGTCCTGGGTTACCATCCTGGTATTTATATGTTGCAATTTTAGCAAAATCTGTAACTGAAACTAGGAGATATGTGACTTGGATTGATTTATTATGTTTAAGTTTGATAAATGAAGAAATTGAACATGCTAGACATTGTTTGAAAATTTTTGGTTTGTAGCCAAATAGAGCAGACACTTTCGTTTACAGCTTTAAAGATTTTTTAAAGTTAAGATTTCTAACCAATATAAAATTTCACTTAAACTAAAGGTTTATAACCAGTAGAAACTGAGATCTGGAAAAGCATAAGGGAACTACTTTTAGTTCTGGAAAATACTGGACTTCCCTAGAACAAGAAACAACCCGTTTGTTATTCATGTTATCTGTAAAGGAAATAGATTGTGCCCGTAAAGTAAACGGAGTATGGCATAATGTGGGTTGCAATTACAAATTTATCTATTTAGATGACACCTTCATTTATGGCCTGATTTTTTTCTAGCTTTTGACTTTAATAGTACAGTAGGTAACATTCCACATGACTCTTTAAATGGTCCAGAATAAGTTATGTTTGCTTATTCTTATTTTTTTTTTACTATCCTTTAACAATTGCAGATATATAGCTAAATATGTAATGATATTGAGAACATAAAAAAATTGGGGATTTATTTTTTTGCATGAAGTCAGAGAAAGAATGTTTTAATATGTATTAATAAATATAAATATATATTTTATATGTGTACATATATATATATATATGGGGAGGGGGAGAGAGAGAGAGAGAGAGAGGTAGAAAGAGAGGCAGCCAAGGAAGAAACTTAGGAGGCCATGTGAATTGTTAAAGGCAATCCAAACCTGTTTCTAAAGATTCAGAATAAAGTTAAAGAGTCTTATAAAAGAATGTCTTTGAAAGCCCAGGGCGTGCCCTGTAGACTGAGGAAAACTTGTCTGTTGAGAGATCTTGTCTTTGTTTTTATCCCATTGGGTAAAAAGAACTCTTAATTGGTCGTATTAGAAATCCTAAAGTTCAGAAATTCTCAAGAGAAATTACTTGTGTTAGGGTTTAATTGAGAATTTTATTCTTTCTTCTGCCTTTCCCTGCCTGAGCCTCAAAGCCTCTATTTAAAGGTTAATTAGTATTCAGTCTCATTGTAATTGCTGACGGTGCTGGGAGAGGTTACCCTGTGGAAGTATTAATACTTTTCTAAATGGGAAAGATTTTCGTCTACTTTTCATGGGGTTAGAAGTGCCCAGTGAACTTAATGCTAAGATGAAAGATCCCAAAGAGGAGGATTTCAGGTCACTGCTGCTGATAGCAGGGACCTCATATTTGGGGGAGGCAGGGACTATATGTGTATGCCAATAGGGATCAGGCAAGTGACAAGACTGCATGTCAGCCTGCCTGAAGGACATACAGAGTAGACACATGGACAATGACTGGGATCCGTCGAACATTCAGCTCTAAGTCTATTATTAAGTGGTCACAACTACTTCTCAGCACTGGCTGTTTATTGCCTTCCAGGAATCCTGGTTCAGTGCTGCAAAGGCTTTTTAAGAGATGTTTAAAATTCAGATATTTTCATTTTGGAATCTCTCTAATTTCGGTGTTAAGTCTGCTTTTCTTTTTTGACAAAATCTAGGCCAAAGAAAATGGGTCTTAAAAGCTGAATGTGGCTCACGTGGGCTTTGTGTTTTCAACTTTCAGTCTAGCTTGAGACTGTAGAGCTGTGCTGTACGGTATGGTAGCCAGTAGGCACATGTGGCTCTTGAAATGTGAATCAGTTAAATTAAATTAAAAATTCAGTTCCTCAGTCACAGCAGTATGTTTTTAAGTGCTACATAGCCGCATGTGGCTACTAGCTTACTGTATTGAACAGCATAGATGAACACATCTAGGCTTGCAGAAAGTTCCAGACTGACCCCTGGATCCACAAATCTTTTCTATAAATGCACTTTTCATTGTTCTCTCTTCACGAGGAAGTGACCAGAACATCATTCTCTTCCAGCTCTATAGAACAAGTAAGCTATTTTAATAAAGTACAGCATAAGTAGTCTTGGATACACAAGTTCTAAGTGCTAAGTACCATTTCAAAGTAGAGGTCTTTCCTGGCCATAGTTGCCCTTAAACATGGTTTCCTATAATGTGACATTAAATATATCACATCCTGCACATATTTAATTTACTGAGATTCAACTAAATGCATTCTGTGTAAGATAGAAGGTGAAAATAAAATAATACACTAAATTCTGCTTAACATTTATTCAAGGAGTAGATATAAGGAAGTCTGAATTTATTTCTTATCAATATATATGCACATAGTAATATATATACACACACATATGAGCAGAA
The DNA here is from genome assembly GCA_963574885.1 of Lepilemur ruficaudatus. Taxonomy (NCBI): domain Eukaryota; kingdom Metazoa; phylum Chordata; class Mammalia; order Primates; family Lepilemuridae; genus Lepilemur; species Lepilemur ruficaudatus. Next base: position 10,413 of record CAUYRT010040672.1, on the reverse strand, counting down.
TACTATGCATGGTACTATATTTGGCTGTATATATATGCATTATGTGTATGCTATAAATTTTATATATGTACTATTTGTGTTTCATTTTTAGAATATATAATACGTAGTATATGTGCTCAATATTATATATTCTATATCATAACATAGAGTGACAATATATGACATATATTCTTACATATAATTTTGATTATATGCAATTTGTCTCTTACCTATTTATTATTGCTCAGTAAGATTTGTGGTCACTGTTACTTTACTTTTATGCCTCAAGGCAAATAAGAGTTATCGTTCCTCTAAACTCTGTTGTCTCTTAGAGAAATGCAATCCTTTTTTGCCACATTTCTTATCTGAGTTTTCTGTGTTCATCCTCAAGTTCAACTCCTTTCAGCATCCTGACTGCTCCAGCTGGCCAACTCTGGTCCCCACACCCACAATCAGCCACTAACAGCCATGAAATATTCACGTGGTTGGAATGATGGCCAAACATAAAAAAATAAAGAAAGAATATCTATAGTTCCTGAGGCAAGCAGAGGTACACACAACTTATTCAGGGCAGTTTAAGCTTGGCTACACTACTGTCGCTGTCAGGATGCCTCTCGACCTTTTCAGTGCTGGATTCTGTGTTCCAATGCACACACCCATTGCATCCCAACTTGCTTCTATGATAAAGCTTATCACAAGAAAATGGGATTGCTCTGGTAACTGTAACTCCCTTAGAGGTGGGAATAGTGGATTCTTCATCCTTACATTCCAAATGCCTAGCAGAAGAGCAAATGCTCAGTTGGTGGCATGAAAAAAAAAAAAAACAAAAAACTGAAATGCAGTTCACAAGGGGGGGAATAAATAAAGGGAATTTGGGATTGGATTATATTTCAGGATTCAAGAATGTCATGAAGGAGCACAGAGTCAAAAGTAGTCAATAGTTTAATCTATAGAATATTCTTAAGTTTGGATTGAATCTTCTCTTTTGGCTCCATTTTAAGACAAATGGCCTTGAGGTGACACAGATGGGTGTCTGGGACTCCAGGCTACTTATATCCTCCCCATAAAATTAACCAGAAGAAGAGGGCATCTTTCCTATTTGGGTCATTAAAAGCCCCAAATGGTGTCAGAAAACAGAAAAACATAACTAATGTTGTCAGCAGTCAATAGGCAGCAGAAATAGGAAAATTGATTTTAGACATTTTAGTATAACAAAATAAATCACATCTTTTTTATTCCTCTTGTGATTTTTCAGTGGGCTAAGAAGAAAGGATATATACATGCTGATCAATCACAAGTTAAATCAGTTGGGTCATATGCACACCTTTAGCCAATCAGTAAGGCCTGAGACATAGAAATGTTCTCATTGGCCAGCCTGGGGTCACATAAGGAGTGGCCTCTTCAAAGCAGAATGAGGGGTGGGGCGTGGTGGCTCACACCTGTAATCCTAGCACTCTGGGAGGCTGAGGCGGGAGGATCGTTTGAGCTCAGGAGTTCAAGACCAGCCTGAGCAAGAGTAAGACCCCCTCTTTACTAAAAAAATAGAAAGAAATTAGCTGGACAACTAAAAATATATATATAAAAAATTAGCCAGGCATGGTGGCCCATGCCTGTAGTCCCAGCTACTCGGGAGGCTGAGGCAGGAGGATCACTTAAACCCAGGAGTTTGATGTTGCTGTGAGCTAGACTGATGCCACGACACTCTAGCCCGGGCAACAGAGTGAGACTCTGTCTCAAGAAAAAAAAAGTAAAAAGCAGAATGAGGGAGCTGCTACTAGGAAAAGAGAAAATGGATGCAGGGAAGGCAACAATAGCAAGCATCTTGTATAACTCTCCCTGGAACAATTTTAAAACAATTCCTGATTAATTTGAATTAGGCTATAAATATGTAAACTGTGCAGTTGTTTGTAATCCCAGTGTGTGTGTGTGTGTGTGTATATATATATGTTTAAAATTTATCAATGAGTGAGAAATTGGGATCTATGTCATAAACAACATTTTAAAAACTCAATTTAAAGAAAAGCATTGCAGTGTAACTCATTTAGATCTTTAGCAATTATTGCTGAAGCCTAACTAGTTATTTTTGGATAAAGTATTGAATATGCAAATTCAGACATTCATTCTTTCAAAGGCTACAATTATTCTCATCATTTCAGTAAACATATTAACAAACATTGCATTTGAACACAAATGCATTTGCTTATTAACTTGAAAGCCGCATCTAAAACCATAAATTGCTTCTGTGATTAAATTTCTAATTTTCCTGTCAAACCCAAAATAAAGTATTGCCTGTTGATTTAACGAGTATTTAGTGTGGGCGTATTTCCCAAACTCAAACCCAGCCCCCAAAAGATTTTCGTAATTGTTATTTTGTTCTTTCTGCTTTGGTTTATGTTGATCTCTAAACTGTGACATTTCTTTTTTCTCCAGAATATTGTTTAGATTTCCATCGTGCTGACCAGATTTTGTCTGATAGAGTAAATATCCCAAAGGAATATAACTTTATATAATCCACTGTGAGCTGATTTATATTTTGGGATTATTTTTGAAACTACCTAAAGTCATTCAATTTATTTTCAGTTTTGTTAGTTCCAATTTCAAGTTGTGATGTTCTCTAACGTTATTACCAAGTTCCAGTGAAAGGCTCAATTCAGAGCTTGATGCCTTACATTACACCGATAACAAAATATGTCTGTGTTTATATTCATTATTGTTATTCCATACTAGTCTGATTTTGTGTAAGAGGTTGCCATATCCCATAATAACTAGTATGGTAAATAAATAAGAACTAGTAAGGTAACTGAAAGTAATGATGCATTAATTAACTCCCCGTCTTTGAGATTGTGGATTGACAATATGGATTGCTGTAATATGGAGGTTAATTATGGCGAGTAGAGGCTAGAATTAGACTACTTTATTCAGGAAACTTCTACTGGTGCCCACTATGTACCAAGTATGATGCCTCATGGTGGAAATTCAGCAGTGACTGAAATAGTTATCATCCAGTGGAGCTTATATGTTTTGAAAAGCACCTTCGACGCTGAGAATTTAGGCTTTTTATACTGATTTAACTCATTATTATGTGAATTTGTGTTAATACACACACATACATTCATTCTCTTTCTTTCTCTCTCTCACACATAGTTATTTCTTGTATTGGAAAGCAGTAATTCATATACCTTTAGCCAGTGATGTTTTAGTTTATTTTCTGAAAGTAACATTATAGTTTTCATCATTTAGGAGTAGTAATTCCCAGTTTTGAAATATCTCTTATGTTATGCACTTTATGCTTTATATTTAATATTCAAAGACTATTAGCCCTAGGGCATATAGCTGTTTTAAATAAATTGTATTCAAATTACTTTTAGGTGGAAATCTGCCATCGACTGCCACCATTCTGTTATATTAGGTTTGGCCCAATTGGCTCAGTGACTGCCTGCCTAGTAGTCTCCCTGTTGTGTAGAGGATGTAACTAAGATTTAGAAAACATGGATTGATCAAGGTACATGACCTCAGGTAGGTCGGTAACCCAGGACTTCCAATTCTAGCACCCCAAGTATCCATCTGTAGTTATTGGCCCAGACACAAGTTTCCATGGAACCTCCACATGAAGCAGTTCAAGGGGATGATAGCTCATTGAGAATCAGTAGATTAGTCAAATACGAATAATAAACTATTTCTCACTTGTGATTCTAAAAGCAAATCCTAATTCGTGTAGAATGAGCGTTTGAACTCTGAAGGCTGACAGTGAACTTATCATTCAGGAGTGTTACAACATGATGATTATGCAAAGGTGCTTAGTCTTGTGACATTTACCACCGAGCTAAAGCTACAAGGTTAGTCTGCTTCTGGAGCACAATGTAAATGTTATATGATTAAAATGCTGGTATATGTAGCCCCAAGAGCCACAGGGCTGGCTTCTTTTGCTCCAGATCGCTGCATTAAACCTTTTGGAATGGAATTTGGGTATGCAAATATATTTTATGTAGTTTTAAATAATTTCCATATTTCAAAAGGATTTCATTTTGAGACTTAGAGTACTTGGTGAGCTTTAAAATTCCTTGATAAAAAAAGAAATTTGTAACTTTCATAAAAAATTATGAATATGCAAAACCAAAAGTCAGTATCTACCTTTAAAAGCTTCCTGAATTTATGACCTGAGTGTGCCATTTACCTGTCACACCTTACTACTAAGTGTTGTGTTCATGGAGCCTGAACAGTTGGATTACAGTTTCCCACAAAGAAAATGAGTCTAATTTGAATATTTATTGGGCACATACTTTGTGAATGAAGGAACTACATATGCCATCAGTTTTCCTGAATATTTCTTATGCAGATGAAAATATGAAACATACTTAGAAATCAGGTCCAAATATGAGTATTTTGCATTAGAAACTTAGATACACTATTTTGTTTCTCAGGATAAAATAACCTTTGGAAGCTTAGGCCCAGAAATTACTTATGCATTTCAGAGTTTAAACAAAGACAGCTTTTTTTTAATTCACATATTTTCAGCAAGAGGAGAAAAAAATCAATGTTTAATAAGATTTTGAGAAATTTTATATCTCCTGGGGATGAGTTCCATTCAATGGCGAATAGAGTTAGGAAGGAGAAAAATAATTATGTTGTTTTGTTAAAAGAAAATTAACATTCTTTAAGTTATCTCAAGTATGTCTTAGCTCTGAAGAGTTTGCTAAAACAAATGCACTAATGCTTTTTGGTATAACAGAAATATACTTAAAAGAGAATAGATTTCGACTTTTTACATAGTGAAATAATCTAAGGATTGTGTCTATATGATGAAGACCTAGCTAAAGGCAGTGAGAAAGCATTTATGCGTAATGGAACGATCTTTTCCATTTTGGTTCTTTAGTCAAAACGTTAGGATGATAGCTTTTAGATCTCAGACACCTAATGAAATATAGTATTTTCCCACATACTTCATGATCTTTTAAATCTTTCCAGCTATTAAAGAGGCAAGAAGTGCTTCTCTATATTTTATTTATCTTTACAATTTTCCATATAGCCACTGTACCTTGATTATTCATCAGCTAAAGACAGAAACACAATTTTCGAAGGAAGCCATCAGACATGCTTAGTCAGGCCATAAACATTCTGACTCCTGAGCTAAAATGCTTTTTTTGCCCTATAAAAAATGCGCTTCTTAGGTAACAAACACAGAAGCTTGTTTTGTCACGGGAGTCTTCCATTCAAAAGAGTTTGAAATTAACCGCATCGTTCCTGATTTGAGTTTAGAGGAGTTTTTCTCACTGCAAGCATTTACTCACTTAATAACTGGCAAACCATTTGCAGCATGAAAATTAAACCTGCCCACTTGTGATTTACTGTCAGATTTATTCTTTAAAGGTCAAGACCAGTATGTGTCTCATCCTACTTTCTCTGACATCTCAAGGCAGATACCAAGGCAGACAAGCCACATGTGCAAGTCACAGTCTGTTCCACGTAAGACGAGGTGATCAATGAGATGAAATATAACCAACATGTGCTTGATGGGAATGGACTCAAAAGCAAACAGGACAGATGGGTTTGCACACTGATGGAGCCTCCGCCCACAGTAACAGTGGTGTCTACTCATTTGTTGAATGCCTTCCTCATGGAAACACTGATTTGAGGGCTTTGCGTACACTGTCTACACAAAATCTGTAGAACAAGCCTATGGAAAAGATGGAATTCTTTTCATTTCACATGTTAGAAACTTATGTTCAGGGGAGTTAAGTAACGTGCCCACAGTCATGCAGCTGGTGAAGGGTGAGTCCAATGAGCCAGTCCAATGAAAAGGCAATGAGCACTTGGTCCTGAATCCCATGTCTTTTCATTATGCTGTTATTTGAAAGGCGTGGCGACAGCCTGCGGGTGGTGTTGAGGGTGGGGGCAGAAACTAGGTAACTAGAAAACAAAAACTCTCTGCAAAAACTCGAGCTCTCTGAGGGCAGGGACATTTTACCACAACTTCATAACCTAGAAACTTGCATTATTTATGGGCACTCAATATATTTTTTTTTTTTCACGGACTGACTGAGAAGGGAGAGTGAGAGAAAGGAAGAAATAGGGAAGGAAGGAAAAAAAGGAAAGAGGGAAAAAAGAGCTTTCTAATCAGAGCTGTTAAATATGAAATAAGCTAAATTGAAAGAGAGGATTCATTTCTGCTTGTGTCGACCACAGGCAGTCCGTGGTTGCTTGTTGGGGATGGTATAGATCAGTTCTTCTCAAGCTTGACTGCGCATGTGAAACACTTCGGGATCTCATTAAGATGTAGATTCCGATGCAGTAGATGTGGGGAAGGGCCCAAGATCCTGCATTTCCAGCAAATTCTCAAATGATGATGTCGCTGCTGGTGTACAGAGTGTTCAGACCGATTGTGGATAGACAATTTTTCTTTATTTCATTCCTTTTCTGAGTTTCTGTAGTTCTAGGATTGGGGAGGACAGTAAGATGAAGGAGGGCTCATAAGTGCTCATAGTTCAACTTCAAAACTCTAAGGGCAGAGTTAAAGTCAGAATAGAAGAAAGTGAGCTAAAGTGTTCGTGAAAATATGGACTTGCCATGGAGGATCATAAAAGAGCTACTCTTACAAGTAAAGCAAACAAAAACCAGTGGCAGAAATCTGCCATAAATGCAAAAGGTTACAGCTGCTTCTACTTCTTTCTAATTTTGTTCTTTTAAGTTAAAAAGAGTTGGACCCTCTAGTTTTTTTCTCTTTATGTTGTTTTAATTTTCTATTAGAATTGTAGCTTTAAATCTGGGATGTTTGTATGTGAAATTTAAAAAAAAGAAAAATCAAGAAAGCTTTGATTTTAAAAATGAGCAAATGATGAAATATTTCTTTAAGCAGTGGGGACTAAACTTATAAGCTTACCCATTTTTTGTACCCTCTCATCATTAAAATTTTACTATACATTATTTCAGATCTAGAAAATGATACAGACATACAATAAAGTATATTGATGAAAATCCATATACCACTACTTAAAGAAATAAAACAATAAAATAATTTTTAAAAAAGCTAGCTTTGTCACTATATGTACCTTAAACAAATCCCACTCTGTCTCCCGGAAAGCTGTAAAAAAATACCTTAATATTGTAGTTTATCATTTTCGTATATTTTTAAAACACATAGATTTTATCCGTAATATTACTTTCAGTGTTTTAAAACTTTGCATAAATGGTATTTTTAATTAGTTTTTTTATTCACCATTGTTTGTGAGAGTTTTTCATGTTTGTAAAGTTCACCCGTGTTCACAGCTGTATAATATTCCATTTAATTTCATGTACTTCAATTTGAAATATTCACATTGCATCTCTTTATATGCTTTCACGGTATACAGTATGTGAAAGTTACATATTTTACGTATTAATACAACCATTTTTAGATGACCCATGCGATCATTGAAGAACTCTGAGCACAATTTAAATGGGTGCTACTTCTGATCCAGCTAATTCATAGTTTTTGCGACAGGTGATAACTCACACACCTGGCTTATTGAAATCCTCGTCTAGAAAGTGAGCTTTAGGTTACCCATTTTTTTCAAAATTATTACAAGGGGAAATTGAGATGAACGTTGTCATAATATGTGGAAATTTACAGAATTGATGGCAGTATAATTTTACTATAGGATTTGGGTCATCCTTACTTTATGCAATGGACGTGTTCTTGGGATTGTGGGATATGAATGAACTTATAAAGGTAAAATCTGCTTTGATGTGTCAGGTATACTTCCAGTTTAAAAACCTCCAGTGTTTTCAGTTTAGAGACTCTTGTTTAAAAACCAGCTTCTTTCTTTCTTCTTTTTTATTTTGGCTTCCCATTAAGTATGGCTCTGGGGTTTTGGTGCCTTTACTGTTTCAGACCCCCTCGGTGGTGTTTATGGTCTTTTACCGTGGTGTACCATTTTGTAAAGAGCACTGGGATGGTTTAGAAAAGTGGAAAATGCCTTGGGGACAGGTATTTACCCAGACAAATTGAAATGGATAGTTAAGCACTTATCCAATTAATTTATTAAATGTGCTCAGTCAATCTGGATAAATCAAAGAAATGTGCTCTTTTCTCCTTTCACTGGCAGCATGAGATTGGCCTGAAGTATCAGAGATAATTACTACAACTTTCTACTTCATCTTTGCCTGTTCAGACCCAGCCTAATTTTTCCCCTAGTGAACAGATGAAACTATTCTCATCTCCTCAGAAAACTTGTAAAAAATCTTTAACTTCTAGATGCTACCCTGTTGTACTTTCTGCTATAGTTTAACCTTTTGTTTCTGATAAATACTTGGGCATATTTGTTCTCCAGTTATGTAACACTTGAATAATGTATGTGTCATCTTTTATTTATAAGCGGGATAATGTTTAAAGTAGATTTTATAATATAGTCTTCTTTTATAAAGTTAAATATACTAAGAAGGGATAAAACCTTGATATTTGTTTTGCAGATGGCAGCTGAATGGAAGTGATATTGACATGAGTATGGAACATCGTTATCAGTTGAATGGAGGCAATCTTGTGGTTATTAACCCTAACAGAAATAGGGATACAGGAAGTTACCAATGTTTTGCAACGAATTCACTTGGAACGATTGTCAGCAGAGAAGCTAAACTCCAGTTTGCCTGTAAGTTTGTGTTCGGGTATCCAGAAAAGCCAACACTTAACACATTAACTGTCATGTGAGTTGTATTTAACTCATGCTAGTTTTGAGCCGGGGGCTTCGTGAAGCATCTGCAACTTCATATGTCTCTTCACCTGGGGAGCAGAGAGAACTATTTTTCAAGTTGTACAGAAAACAATAAAAGATAACACATTTTTCATTAAATTATAAAGGATCATTTTGTTTTCAAAGTTTTTATTCTGTTTTCCTAATAAAACACTGTGGCTCCAAGGGAGACATTATTTCCCTAGTGTGGCAGTCAATGTGTTCAAAATATATAACTTAATTTGTGTGGTCATTTTGGATTTCAGAAACAACACATGGATTTTATTAATTCAATAAATAGGTTGAGAAGACAACTCAATATGATTTTTTTTGGCCTCTGTAGATTGTTCAAATCAGAGCTTAAAATGCGTGTGTGCGTGTGTGTCTCAGTGTGTGCTCTATTTTACTATTATGTAAGGATTCTGTTTAGGGAACCAGAAAGAATCCAGTTAAGGGTATTTTTTTGAGCAGCTACTCTGTTCTTTCTACTGTGATAGAAAAGGATATAAAAGAATTGTCAGAAATAGTCTTTGCTCTTGAAGAACATTTAAATTAGAGAATTCCATGTGCCAAACCTGAAGATATTAAGGAATGAAGACATGAGAAAAAGAAGAAAAAGTACATGTAGGAAAATATTGGTGACCACCTTTGGGTTTTGTCTCAGACTACCTCACAAATGACCTGCGGCCCAGGGCCCTTTGCAGCCTGAGCTCTGGAAGCCATGTTTGTACCCTGTTAATTGGGCCTGGGGTGAGCACATGGCCCAACCTGAAAAAACCACATTCTTTCCCCAGGGAGTTTGGAATTGGCACCAGAGACCCAAATTAGTTTTTATCTTTGCCTGTTTTCTACGTTTCGTTTCCTTTTTGCTAATCTATTTCTTTGTTTAGTTGTGTATTTTGTATATGATGAATATCACAATTACCTTGATCTAAGATTTCTGTTAGTTCTTTACACCTCAGTAATTCTGAAATTGGAATGTGTTCATAACATTTAATATATTACATTTTAAAAACTTAGGTACATTTTACTCTCTTTCATTTTAAAGAATATCATCCTATTGCCTTAAATATGAAGACAGCTTTTAGTTGGCAATAAATGTTGAATCCCAGAACTGTTTCCCAGAGAATCACAGTGTGTTGTTGTTATGTCTTCTGGAATTAGTGCTGCTAAAGACAAGGTGACCATGTTAATTTCTGTTTCTTGGGAGCTGTATTTTTGGGTTCATTTGATTGTATGTGGAGAGATTATTTTTTCTTCATTCTTTTAGTTTAAAGCATGTATATTTTCAGCATATAGCTAAGTTTAGGTCGATTTTAATTTACTTTGCTTAGAACTCGAACAATTCTTATACTTACACATTTTGTATACAGTTCAGGAAAGTTTCCTTTTATATCTTTTAGCTTTTTGTTCAACTTATTTATATTTTTAAAAAGCACAGATCATTTATATATTGAATTTCTTTTTTTCTGTCCCATTTCTTGAAATTCTTCCCATCTCAGCTTATTCTTTCCTATATACCAACTACAGAGATTTAGAGAGGTGACTCAAAACTCATCTGACCCACAGAATGGTAAGAAACATTTGCATGTATCTGACAAGAGACTTGTACCTAGAATACAAAAAGAATTCTTGCAACTTAATAATAAAAAGAACAAATAACCCAATTAAAATATGGGCAAAGGATCTGACCCATTCTGTGGGTCAGATGAGTTTTGAGTCAACTCTTTAA